>JAZKJV010001196.1:0-274152 GCA_037367405.1 Ottelia alismoides | reverse complement strand
TGCCTGATAAAAGGTGAGCTGCATCAGTTAAGGATTGCCAGATTAATTGACCCATATACTGCCAGTCACTTTTACACAATGAACAGATGCAAAAGCCACCGATATATAAAAGTTACCTCATTGCAATATTTCTCTCTTTAGCATCTTTAGAATTGCTAGCAATGTTTGTCAACCCACAGGCAACACATGTGCATAAATTTTACTACCAGCCTGATGCGTCTCTGCATCCTAAATTTCTAAGGATATGCTTCCTGCCTCGCCAATATACAAATGTATAGATTCTCACATCCATAGGAATCATATCTCAGTCCGTTGGAAGTTGTCCCCCAAATGACATGGGATTAGCAAGAGGTTGAAGTTTCCAAAATTTACAGCAAGGCTCCCTATCAAGGACTAGGCCTCCAATAGACATGGGATAACCACCAAAAAAAGAGACATAGGAGGAACGTGAGTGTGAATCCATTTGGGCAGTTTCTCCCAAATCATCATTGTTACTATCAATCCTTGCTACCACCAAAACATATCAACAATAGGTGATGACAGACAAAACACTTGAACAACAATAGAAATTACTGAGAGAGAAATATCATTCTCAATATGAGTAAGTTAGATTACTAGTTTAACTTACTGTGTACATTTGCTCATTGTCTACAACACTATCTCACATTTACAAGTCAGAGCATCAACTGTAATTAAAGACTTAAAACTTGCAAGTAGATCAACCGTGCAACTTCATACAAACTTCCATCATCAATTTCCATTTACTTCCAGTCAATCACACGTCCTATGGCAAAAACAAAGAAAGAAAGAAAAGATAAGGGCCGAAAATGCCATAGAAGTGGCTGGATTTTTTTTGTGAGTGGTGATTAACCTCCGTAATTCCACAGGGCAAAATCTTAGAGTCAAGTATATTTTTCTTCAATCAAATCTGGCATATACAGGCCCGTAATACCTCAAAGATCTGGCATTACAAATATCGCAGCATCTCGAGGCTCGGTAAGCTTAGTCCTCACTGATTTGGATTTCGTGGCTACAACAAAATTTATATGCAGCCTTTAAGATCACACCTCGACCTGTTCTCGTTTCCTCCTCTTATTTAAATATTTGTAATGTATGAATCATAGGTAAATGTGCATGATCAAGATCTCTGTATATCCCTAGAGAACTCTACGTCACATGGCATCACCACCAAACTCAAAGAGAGAATCAAAGGGGAATGGATTAAAAGAAAACACACATCCATACAAGGTTTGAGATCACATATGTTTGGCTAAAACATGTGAATCCGGCAGCAAGAAGAAGGAAAAATATCGTACCTTAGATTTTTCCCGTCACCTCGTAATCTCCTCCCGTGAAGTACGTCGCGGTTGGCGCTCCGATCGTGAGATGAAGACGTCCCCGAGAATGGCCCAGCTCTCCTCTAACACGTAGGCGATCTTGGATCGTCCATCCGAAGCGTTCCGACGAGCTCCGACGGAGCTCCGACGAGGAGGAGAGAGGAGGAAGAGGCTGGACCCGTTTGGGCATTTTTAGGGTAAGGAGGGTCACATTTGGGGTTTTAAATGTGAGGGATATTTAGGTTCGGATCTTGGTTTCGGGTTCGAATATGACCTATACCCCTCTTCGCTAAAATAGCCGTAACTCGGGCTTCCGAAGTCGGATTTTCGCGTTCTTGGACTCGTTGGAAAGCTATCGACGAGAAATATGCAATGGGGCTTCTTATTAAAAAAATTTATCACTGGACGAGTACAGATTTTACAATTAAGCCAGACCCAGTCAAGATTTGCATTATAGTCCATGTTAGGTGTTCGGGATTTTCAATTAAAATCGCAAAGGAAGTTCTCGTCCCTGAGACTTATGCTGATCTAGCCGTTTTCATCTCCCGAACCCCATTGTATCCAAGTCTCCTAGAGAAATGAACTCATAAAAATCTCAAAGAGAGCGAAACTTATAAAAATTTCAAAGGGATCTTGACTATGGTTTTCAATTGCAGACCTGTGAACAAATTGAGGGTATTTCTCCTTCAAGTCCGCCTTAGGTTCATGTGTCGTCTCTTCGATGTTTTGAATTCGTCATATGTCTTTGAACTAATGGGATCTCCTTCTGTCTCAGCCTCTTGACCACGTGGTCTAATATCTGCACCGACTCTTCTGGTAAGGAGAGGTTTGGCTCCATTGTCAAGTTCTCGTAGTTGACCATGTGTCGGGGATCTCTGATGTACTTCCTAAGATCGACACGTGGAACACGTCATGGATTCCCTCACGGAGTGGGGGAAGGACCACTTTGTAGGACACTTTCCCAACACGGGGCCAAAATCTTAATGATCACATGAAACGCGGTGCTAGCTTGCCCTTGGCACCGAATCGTTGTATGCCTCTACTTGGGAACACACATAAGAACACGAAGTCCCCAACCTAAAGTTACGGTCTCTACTCTGCCGGTTGGCATAACTCTTTTGACGGCTCTGCACGGTCAGCAATTCCTCCTAACAGTCTCTACCACCCTAGAGGTCTCCTCAATGATCTACGAGGTGAACATGGTTTGTCACTCACCTACTGCCAACACAACGGAGTGGTGCATCGCCTCCTGTACAATGCCTCAAATGGTGCCATGTATATACTGGCATGGTAGCTATTGTTGTATGTGAACTCAACTAGTAGAAGGTGATCCTTCCAGGATCCCTTCCACTTAACCGCACAAGCCCACAACAAGTTCTCCAATGTCTGAATAGTCCTCTTGGACTGCTTATCTGTCTGTGGATGGTATGATGAACTCATGCGTATGTTCGGTCCCTCAAGGCTCTCATAAATTCTCCCCAGTAGTGTGATGTGAAACGAGAAACTCTATCTTACACTATTCCTTGAGTATCCCATGCAACCGAATGATGTGTTGAACGTATAACTTGGCTAACTGTACTGGTGTATATGTCATGTTGACCAAAATGAAATGAGTAGACTTGGTCAACCGATCAACGATGACCCATATCGCATCATGCCCTTCAGGGGTGCACGACAATGATGTGACAAAATCCATGAAAATGCTCTCCCATTTCCACACCGAGAAGCACGGGGGTCTATAGTACTCCACCTTCACCATTTGACAAGGCATCGGCTAGCATACTCGGTTATGTCCTTTTTCATGCTTTTCCACCAAAAATGTTGGTGGAGGTCCCTTTACATCTTGGTGCCACCTAGATGTATGAAAAGTCTCGAGCTATGCGCCTCATCCAGGATCTCTCTCCTCAGCTCCTCATCATCTGGGATAATAGCTCCTGGATCCTTGGATCTGTCTATTGGACCTGAACAATCACATCCCACAAGCTGCTATTTTGGCTGGCACTGTCACTGTATCGGATGTGCCCTCAAATGGATGCCACTCGTTAAGTGTAGTGAACACATCCAAGTCTACAACCAGGCTGCCAAACCCTCAGTGTATGGTCGCCTACTCAAGGCGTCTGCTACCTTATTCCCCTTACCAGGATGGTAGGAGATGGTACAATCATAATCTTTTAGCAGTTCCATCCACCGCCTTTGCCTCATATTCATCTCCTTCTGATAATAAATGTATTTAAGGCTTCTTGTGGTCTGTAAAAATCTCAAATGTCACCCCATACAAATAGTGATGTCATATCTTTAATACAAATACTACGGCCCGCCGACTCCAAATCATGAGTGGGGTAGTTGCGTTCATGGTTCTTCAGTTGTCGTGATGCATACACCACAACTGTACACAGTGCATGAACACCTCAACCAGTGAAGTCCAAGTTACCAGAAGGAAGTGTAAGGACGGGTACGGAAGTCAACCGCTCCTTGAGCATACGAAAGCTCGACTCACATTTATCACTACAGACAAATGGCATGTTCTTCTACATCAGTCGGGTGAGAGGTAGGGCCAGCCGAGAGATACTTCTTAATTACCTGACGAGGACCGGTAAGCTGCGGATCTATGTAACCATCTTAGACTGCTCGCAATACACCACTGCCTCTATCTTGGTGGGATCAACTAACACCCCCGCCCCTGAAATCATGTGGCTAAGAAAAGTCACCTCAGAAAGCCAAAACGTGCACTTGTTGTTTTTGGCATACAACTGGTGCTATCAAAAATGGTCTCTAACATAGCGCAGAGATAAGACTCGTGCTCGTATTCATCATGGGAGTAGACTAGAACATCATCGATGAACAGTCTGTCCAAATGTTGATGAAAGACTTTGCTCATCAAATCCATGAATGCGACAGGTGCATTCGTAAGTCCAAAAGGCATTACAAAAAAACTCATAGTGACCATATTTAGTGCGAAATGCATATTTCATTACATCTTCCTCCTTGATTCTCACTTGATGGTATCCCGACCATAGTCAATCTGTATAACATCTTTGCTCCCTGCAGGTGATCAAAGAGATCATCAATCCGTGGGAATGTGTGGCGGTTCTTGAGTGTTCTCTTTTCCAACTGTTTGTATTCTATGCATAACCTCAAGGATCCATCCTTCTTTTTCACAAAAAGGACTAGTGCTCCCCATGATGATGTAGTAGGGAAGATAAGTCCCTTCTCCAACAACTCCTGCAACTGTACTTTGAGCTGCTTGAGCTTAGCTAGTGTCAATCTGTATGGAGGGATATATATCGATTGAGTAGCGTGATCTTGAACTCTATCTCCTATACTAGTGGTAATCCAGGTAATTCGTCTGGAAACACATCAAGAAAACTCCTGCACAACTCTAACATCCTCTATCATCTAGTCTTGTACCCTTGAATCTACTACATGGCCATGGTAGCCTACACAACCCTATTGAGAAATTGGTGTGTCCTCAAGGCGAAGATGCACACTCGATCCCGCCATCAGATGGGTTGCTTGACTTAAGAGAAATATATGGACATGGATGTAAATATGTCATCTCCTGTGGACTCGTGTTAGGTCAGAAAAGTTTCACACTATCCAGTATTCGAATACCAATGAGAAATGATATGCGTGAAATGGAAAGGAGTACCACTGCTCTGATACCAAACTGTGACGCCCCTAGGATCCGGGTACTCGACAAACCAATTCATGCACATACATACCGCATTCGAATATTTGACATTCATAAAAGTAGGAGAAAATAGCACAACCTTGAAATTTAAAACTTATTTTCCATTCATGACATGTTCACATTCACATTTCCATTACATTACAATGTCCATCCATGTCCACAAAATATACATGTATGCATGAAAGAAATGTGTCTCAACATACATTATACATGACATGTCTCTCAAAATGATAGGAAAAACAAAAGAACTACTACCAACTGCACCACAAGAAGTGTCGTGAAGCTGCACAAAAATGGTGATGTCCCCAAAGCTACTCACTACTGCGGACCTGTGGTTTCACACGTAGGTATGTTATGAGCAAAGTTGCCCAATACAAATTAAACAAACTATACAACAACAGTAGAATATATTTAAATGTGTGCAAAAGAATGACTGTTTAACGGGTCTCATGAGAATTACATCTTATTTATTATTATTATTTGTTCTGGATATGTATATGAGTAACAAAGCTTCGTGGATAGTCTATGGTCTTGGTCTGGATGAGACCTCACACTATGGACTCTAAGGTAAAAGAAAACACCTTAGGGTTGGGGTGCCTCCGTAGGCATGCAGTGGGGTACAATGCATCCTAACTAACTTCCCAACACATCCACTTAGCTTCACCTCACAATTGTACTTCCGATTCACAAACTAGATTCCAACAGCGAATCATCGCGACAATCCCATCCTCCTTATTTACAAGAGATTCACATCCCATCACCAACTTCATTAACCAGATTTCTCGGAACTCTCCTCTTAGTGCTACCACTCGAAATACCGACCTATGTGGCCTACATTGACCCGTACCCGAGTGTTAACTCTAAGTGACAAGCGAAACACTAGTAAATCAACTATGACTACTTGGCCCGCGCTCGAGCACCGGGCTAAAACACGCAAGTGCCGAGGCCAACACCGTCAGATCAGCACTCGATGTGCCAAGCAACATGTTCCTCAACCATCGCAACTACAATAGCAGTTGGATCGTGGTCAACTAAGCTTCTACCCGGGGGCCCCAAGGGTGCATGCCCCTCCCTTGGCGACAACTTCTTCTCACTATCCGATCACCGTGATATATCATTGATATGATAATAATTACCTTGAACGCAACCCGGATAGCCTTCTATTTAGGCACTTTTGTTAATAGAGAATAAGTTTGACAAAGTTGCAAAGGTAATTCTTTCCTCATGTGGTCTGACGTGGACGATCTCGATGTAATAAGAGATGAGGACAACCTACTTCTGTTAAGGAAACAAATCTTAAGAAGATAGATCTGTAGCCTTGGTGTCTCCTCCCAACTCGCAGCCTAAAGAGAAACAAGGATACAACAAAAGATGCTACGCCTGATAAAGGTGAGCTGCATCAGTAAGGATTGCCAGATTATTGACCATTTACTGCCAGTCACTTTTACACAAATGAAGCAGATGCAAAAGCCACCGATATATAAAAGTTACCTCATTGCAATATTTCTCTCTTTAGCATCTTTAGAATTGCTAGCAATGTTTGTCACCCACAGGCAACACATGTTGCATAAATTTTACTACAGCCCGATGCGTCTCTGCATCCTAAATTTCTAAGGATATGCTTCCTCCCTCGCCAATATACAAATGCATAGATTCTCACATCCATAGCAATCATATCTCAAGTCCGTTGGAAGTTGTCCCCTAAATGACATGAAATTAGCAAGAAGTTGAAGTTCAAAATTTACAGTAAGGCTCCCTATCAAGGACTAGGCTCCAATAGACAAGGGGTACACACAAAAAAGAGAAATAGGAGGAACGTGAGTGTGAATCCATTTGCGCAGTTTCTCCCAAATCAATCATGTTACTATCAATACCTTGCTACCACCAAAACATATCAGCAATAAGTGATGACAGACAAAACACTTGAACAACAATAGAAATACTGAGAGAGAAATATCATTCTCAATATGAGTAAGTTAGTTTACTAGTTTAACTTACTGTGTACATTTACTCATTGGCTACAACACTATCTCACATTTACAAGTCAGGGCATCAACTGTAATTAAAGACTTAAAATTTGCAAGTAGATAGACCGTGCAACTTCGTACAAACTTCCATCATCAATTTCCATTTACTTCCAGTCAATTACACGTCCTATGGCAAAAACAAAGAAAGAAAGAAAGATAAGGGCCGCACATTCCTAAAAGTGGCTGGATTTTTTTGTGAGTGGTGATTAAACTCCGTAATTCCACAGGGCAAAATCTTAGAGTCAAGTATATTTTTCTTCAATCAATCTGGCATATACAGGCCCGTAAAACCTCAAAGACCTGGCATTACAATATCGCAGCATCTCGAGGCTCGGTAAGCTTAGTCCTCACTGATTTGGATTCGTGGCTACAACAAAATTCATATGCAGCCTTTAAGATCACACCTCGACATGTTCTTGTTTCCTCCTCTTATTTAAATATTTGTAATGTATGAATCAAAGGTAAATGTGCATGATCAAGATCTCTGTAAATCCCTGGAGAACTCCTAACGTCACATGGCATCACCACCAAACTCAAAAGAGAGACTCAAAGGGGAATGGGTTAAAGGAAAACACAACATCCATACAAGGTTTGAAATCACATATGTTTGGCTAAAACACGTGAATCCGGCAGCAAGAAGAAGGAAAAATAGCGTACCTTAGATTTTTCCCGTCACCTCGTAATCTCCTCCTGTGAAGAACGTCGCGGTTGGCGCTCCGATCGTGAGATGAAGACGTCCCCGAGAATGGGCCCCCTCTCCTCTACACGTAGGCGATCTTGGATCGTCAATACGAAGCGTTCCGGCGAGCTCCAGCGGAGCTCCGGTGAGGGAGGAGGGAGGAGGGAAGAGGCTGGACCCGTTTGGATATTTTTAGGGTAAGGAGGTCTCATTTGGGGTTTTAAATGTGAAGGGATATTTAGGTTCGGATCTTGGTTTGGCTCCGAATATGACCTATACCCCTCTTCGCTAAATTAGTCGTAACTCGGGCTTCCCAAAATCGGATTTTTGCGTTCTTAGACTCGTTGGAAAGCTATCGAAGAGCATATGAGGCTATTAGTAAAAATTTTTGATCAATGGACGAGTACAGATTTTGCAATTAAACCCAGACCCAGTCAAGATTTGCATTTTAGTCCATGTTCGGTGTTCGGGATTTTCACATCATTTTGTGACATGAATGGACATTGTAATGTAATGAAATGTGAATGTGAACATGTCATGAATGGAAAATAAGTTTTAAATTTCAAGGTTTTGTGCTATTTTTCTCCTACCTTTATGAATGTCAAATATTCGAATGTGGTATGTATGTGCATGAATTGGTTTGCCGAGTACCCGGATCTTGGGCGTCACATATTTATACTTAGATTCTAAGTTTCTGGACAAAATAATAAGACCAAAGTCTGAGAGGTCCATGCAAAATACCCACCCATTCATACGTACAGGCAAGTGAGTGAGGCTTTACAAGACTAAAGTGCAATATAAATGAAATATGGGTTCATTATGTAAATATTACAAACTTTTATAACTGCAAATGAAATTGTAAATACAAAATGGTGATGGTGTAAGTTGCAAAATACCCACACATGTGCGTCGGCAGACGAGGAAAATGACTTCACTTATCCACGGCATCCCCTCAATGACCAATGATGCCATGACCATGGAGGGCGAATATTAGATCCCTTCCTTTGATCTAACGATTTATGGTACCTGATCGAACGATTGTTGTGCACCTGAAGCTCGCGCCTTGATCCAATGCCTCCGAGCTTCTCCGGAAGAACAACTAAAGAACAGTTGGGGAATGAACTTTGATCGAACTTCCTTGGAAATGCCGATGGTCTCTCGAGCTGATGAGATGCTATACACCTTCTGTGGATAATTCTACTACTGGGAGATGGGTCAAAAAGTTCCAGACCCTCGTCGATAGGGATCTGACAAGTTGGAGAATGTATGGGCACCTGGAGCTACATGCTTGAGTGATTAGACCCCTAGATGGGTTCCTTTCATGTGTTAAACCACACCAGAAGCTTCACGGATCGAGGGTGAGTCTCCTCGACCCTCATATGAGAAAAAATGGTGGCCGGAATGAAAGGGTGGAGGTGCTCCAGTGAGAAGCTGAGATCAAGCACCAATCTCCCTAATCCACGCAAGATCAGGGTTGGAAATTGGAATGAGATGATAGAGGATGAAGGGACGAAGATGTGGAGATGGTCAAATGGTTGGTCAACGGTCAAATAAAGGCAGGATACATGCCAGAGCATAGAGCTCCGACGAACTATGATCTTTGATTTTTGGATAAAATGGACGGAATCGAATGAAATAAAATGCAAATCCAAGTTACTGTTATTCCTAAGAGTGAAAAGCAATAAAATAATGCTCATATGACCAAGAATTGTTGAGAACAAAACCACCAATAGGAACCTCCGACGATGGTGACGTGCTTCCTCTGCTCCTCCACACCACAAATCGGGAGGCGTTGCTTCCTATCACGAAGGGCTAGCTTTGTTGATGATTTTTTAGGGAAAATTGGGTAGAAATGATTAAAATTAAAATAGGTGGTGGTAGTTGCTCAAGTAAGGGTCTAGGATTATGATTTTCACGCAAATCAAAGGTTGACTTAGGCCACTCTTTGACTCGCATGAAAGCTTGATTCTGCGAAGAAGTTTCATGAAGGAATTAAGTAGTATTCGGGTTTGATTCAAGCCCCAAATTTGACAAAAAGGAAAAAACATATCATGGACCAGTCCAAGAGGGGGTAGTTGATAAAAGAGGTTTTGTTGAAGTCTTGTCAATCCACAAGGTGGACCGACAGTCATCAAAGCGACCTCAGACGAAACTTCAATTAATCAACAATTAACTCACAATAAGAATCAAGCAATAAATATCCAAAAGTGAGGAGTGAAGTTTATTATAACTCTAGAACATGTATGTATAGGTCTAAGCATGTGTAGAGGTCGAACTCACTGTGCAAACGGTAGATAAGGGCAAAATAGTGCACACAAAGTTCGTTCTTACCCTCTTATTTATTTTATTGTTTTTTGTGGGGTTTTATTTTTATTTTTTTATTTGCTTTTTTCCATTTTTTGTAATTTGTTTTTTAATTTTATACATATTTTTTATAATTGTAATTTTATATTCTGTTTTCTCTATAATATAGCTAAATAAGGCTATATTACACAATATAAGTAATATAATTATACATAATATAAAAAGATTCAAATATAGAAAAGAAAATGTTTGGGGGTTTGATATATTTTTCAAATGTTTTGTATTTTTTCTAGGAATTTTTGCTAATTTTTATGAATGTTTAAAACCAAAACTATCCCAAATCAGGAATTAAATAAATACCTGAAATTGATTGAATTTAGTAAATAAGGTCTAAAATTATCCAAATAAGTTTTATTATATAGATAATTATACAAAGACAATTAGGAAACAAAAAAACATATTTTTAAATGTTTTATGATTTTTAGATTTTTATACAATATTTTTGGGTTTTTCAATTTTTATCTTTTTATATTTTTAGCAATTTTTAGTTTGGAGTTAAAACATAGTAAAATAGACAATATGTAATTTTTTTTGGAATTTTTCGAGACATTTTTATATATTTTTTGGTATTTTCTAAGCTAGACAATGCAAAATGAGCTCTTTTTATTTTTAATAAATGGTTAAATGCACAAAAATACAAAACCAAATATGTGACGTGAAATTACAAGCTACCATGTGTCTGACCCTTTTTTGCACGATTTTAGGTACTAGGGTGTTATTTTTAATAAATGAAATCCAAGCATCAAAATACATAAACTTGCAGGGGATATTTGCAATTAAAATAAAGATCAGGGGTTCATCTACAAATGTGCCAAAATTGTACAATGTAATTCACATTTTATTGGAATAAAAATAATTACATAATGCCACAAGGGCTTACATGTAATTTTTCCCAGCTCACGTGGGACTACACATGAGCTGAGCTAGACTGGACCCAAATGTAATTAAAATAAGTATAGGGGTCGAAATGAGAGGAGGCAGAGGTGCTCCGGCGATGAGAGGAGTTGGAGCATCCAACTCCATATCCACAAGGAATATGGATGGGCGAAGCGCGGTGAGGCGTAGGGAATCAGTTGGGAAAGAAGATGGTGGTAGTAGTGGGGTGAAAGAATGGCGGAGGCACAATGAACAAGTTTGCTGGAGCTGAGCTCCGGCGAACTACAAATCGGTTTTTTAGGCTAAATCGCTAGGCTAATGACTACACTAATTGAATAATTAAAATGCATGAACTAAAATCTATCTAAAAATGGGAAAGTGTGCAGCTCATACCTGGCTGGAGACCAGGGAGAAGAGGTGGTCGGCGACGGTTTCCTAGCATCTCCTTCCTCCCTCAGCCCGCGCAGACCCTCCATTGGAAATCCTCCTGTAAGAAGGATAGGTCGGAGGGCGAGGGTTTTATAATTCAGGGGATGACCAAAATGGATGAAGAAGGAGGAGGTCTTATTTAAGTACATGAATGGGCACCCTTATTGATCAGCGATTTGGCGAGAATCGAAAGCTATGTACACGCAATCTGGAGGCTTGGCATGAATCGCGGAATATACAAGAGTAAATCTTGTGAAGAGATCGATCATGATAGATGGTTGGATTGAGGGAAAATAAGAGGAAAATGGGGGAAAAGACGCTTCTGATGTAGGTCATAGACACAGGGAGTTGACCGAAGGTCAGTGAACCCTGGTCTCTAATTGCCCACGTTAGGGCACTATTAGACAAAACTGCTCCATAATTAGAAAATAAATAATTAAAATAATATATGATTGTATTATTTTGTGTTATAAATAAGAAATGTTTATCATTTATTTAGTATTTTATTATGATTTTTATTTATTTTTTGGTGTTTTTTATTACAAATTAATTATTAGGGATGTATTTATAGGTATATTCATCTATATTTTGCCTATTTTATTTTATTTTGTATATTTTATTTATTATTCTATTCTCTTATTTTATATTGATAACTCATTTTTAGGTGTGTAGATATATTTTTATTGTATATTAATGATGTTATTTGTATCTTTAAACAAATAGGTATCTAATTGTATAGGTATATGTATTGTATATTTACCTATGTATTTTGTATTTTATTTTGTTTTAATGTTTATTTTATGGTTTTATTATAGATTTATATCTTTAGCAAAATATAAAATATATTTACATGAGAATAAAATGTATAAAAGAATAATAAATAAATATGAAAGAATGAATTTCATTTTTATGTATTCCATGTATTATCATAGGAATTTTTACCTATGTTTTTATAGGCTTATTTTAGTTTTAATGCTTTATTAGTGGTTTTATTTTGGTCTCAATATGTACATCAGTTATAAATAATATTTTCGAAATTATAAAAATATAAAATTGTAAAAATAATAAAAATGAATAAAATGATTATTTTATCCGAGTACATTGTACAATGAAGGTCCAAAACCTAACTTTCACATCTTAAATCTAACAAATATGAAACTACTTCCATTAAATAGCTTACTAAAAGTTATATACAATTAGAGTGATTTTGATACATTTTGAGTTTTTATTTGGATGATATGGGTATGTGAAGTAGGGACTTTGGCTTCTTATTTTGCGTATAAAAGTACATTGTGTGTTATTTTTAGAAAAACTCAATTTGTATTTTCATTTACATTATTATCTACAACTTTTATGTACAAAGTTTCCTTTCTTTGATGTATAAAATAATAAATAATAAAATAGGTGTCAAAAATGAATTATTAAGGAATAAAGGAATTAGGTTTTTATTAAATATTTGGCCCTTATCTCCCCCTACTCTATTCTTTATCGACCAACTCAATTCTTGACTTGGTCTTGGGGTTTAAGGTCATAAAATATCTTTTATATTTTATTATTTTTCTTTTCTTTTCTTTATTCTATAATTTTGGTATTAAAACCAATATTATTTACACAATAAATGCAATAAGTAGTGAATGTTATTTTGTAAAAATAATGTTATTTACATGCATTAGTTAGGATTTTAAGGCCAAAATGATAGCATAAAAGTGATGAAATAGAGATTCATCAGCAGTTCAGTTGACCCAGATCAACCAACGTTGCCTCCTCATTGATCCACGTCGACCACAAAAAGATAAAATAGGGGGAAATAGAAACAAATAGAAAAATAAATAGAAAAAACTACTAAATAAAACTTAAAACCTGAAAGTTATTTCTTATTTTATGTACTATTTTTAGATGATTTTTATTTATTTTTATCGACTTATTTAGTATAGGTTAATTTTTACAAGTGTACTTGTAGATATTTATACTTATGTATTATGTACTTTATTTTTATTTTGTATTTTAAATATTATTATGTATACATATTACATATTTAAAATACATTTAAATACATATTTTTATTTTTTTCTAGTTTCTTTATGTCCTTAGATAATTATGGGTGTATATATTATAGTATAGTATAGCTATGTATTATTTATTTTAATGTATTTAATGCCTTTTTTATGTTTATAACATTTACGTGTATTTAAAAATGTAAGTTGAATAAAAATATAAAGAGTAAATAAAATGGGTCAAATGTATAGGTATATAGTACAATGGGACCCAAAAAGCCAACATTTATATCTTAACTCCATTTTTTATAAAATCACCTTCATTAAATAGATAATTTATTTTTAAGAACAATAAAAGTGAGTTTAATAAATTTTGAGTTCAAGTGGAGGAGATATTGATAATTGAAGTTCTATTTGCAGCTTTTTCATTTACGTATCCCCGTCATACTATACATTATTTTCATATGCAATTATTTTTGTATTTTCTATGTATTTTACGTACATGTTTATTATTTATTTATTTGAGGTATATAAAAGTGTGCATAAATTAGTTAAAATTTAGCTATATATGTAATGTAGTGTGCACCTATGATTTCTAGGTGTCTGTATTATTTTGTTTGTATTTGTTTACCCCTATCTCCTTCTACTTTATTCCTTCTTGATCAACTCAATATTGATTAAGTCTCGGGGTTTAGGGTCAGTCACTATTTACAATACTTCTTTTATTTTTCTTTTCTTTTCTTTTCTTTACTCATTTATTTTGTTAATTATGCACTTTTTAAAGTCAACGGTCAGTGTATTAATTTATACAAGTTAGGTATATTTTCATGTATTTATCTATGGATTTAAAGACGAGATAAAAGAATAAAGGTGAACGAATGGGTATTCATTAGAGCCCTTGTTGAGGTAAAGAGTGACTCATAGCATCGTCTCTTCACCTCCATCTCATCAATGTTGTGGTAGGGTGCAAGAGGAGGTTCGAGAGATGGTGCTGGCAATAATGGAGGTCGAGGGAGGTGGAGGGAGTGATAGAGGTCGAAGGTGGTGGTGGTGGGATGGGGGTCATGGGAGAAATAGGTGTTGCAGGAAGGAAGATATTGGGAGGGGAAATGTGGGTGAATGAAATGGATAAAATAAATAAATATTATCCATTAGATTTAGTTTGGCAGGATTAAATTAAGAGAATGATTGAGTTAGAGGAGTTAACCAACGAAGGGTCTATGTGAAAGATGGTGTAACTATAAAGGGTTCTACATGTAGTTCGGATTTATGGAGGGTTCAGTGCATAATTATGACATTACATAGAGTTATGTGTGTAAGAATTCCTATCAATAATTAGCACAAGTTATATTGTCTCAGTAGAAATAGCACAAGCCAATAAAATAAAACCACTTGGAAAAATATCGCTAGTAGTGTTGTTGCATGTAGAAATATGTATCTAACAAGTTGCAGAGGAGCTTGGAGGCAATTGAACAATGACTTTGAGAGTTTCTGCAAATCGAATAACCGATTGCCTCTTGAATCTTGAAATCTCCAAGGATGCTTAAAATATTGAAGAACGAAGAGAGAGAGAGAGAGAGTAGGACATCTTTAGAGAAGATTGCTTTATTTATGTGAGTTGTGATATGTCTTTCAACAATGGATATGGCGTCCTTTATATAGTGGTAGGGTCAGATTTTTAAAAGCATGTTATTAGAAACAAAATCAGTAACAACTCCTGAAGATTCATTGATGTCGATTAATCCATCCATAAATGTCGATCAATTAGGCATGGTTGATCGATCATGTTACTTCAATTGATGGATCAAAAGTAGTTGTTATAGAGTTGTTGAAATGATTTCAAAAAGTGATCGAACTGGGCTCTCGATTGTCCAATCGGGTATTGGTTGGGAGATCAAATCTGTAGCAAAAACAATTATAAAATGGTCGATTAGATGTTGGTCTATCAGACTCTGCAAGGTGATCTACCATGTCAAAGGATATGAGTTAGTTGAGAGGAAAGATTTGATGAGCTCTCAAACTAACAAGTTAGTAGAAGTAATAATATAAACTTTGTAATACAATTACAACAAAGAAATTACAATTAGAAAGAGTAATTTCTTTAATTAGGCCTTTGATCTTTTGATATCTTCTTGAAAGCTTGATGCAACATGTCTACCTCCGGGTTGAAGATATATACTCTTCAAGTGACTTGCAATTAGTGTGTCCCATCATAAAAACCAAAGTAACAAGAGAAATAAGCACAAATTTTAAGTAGATGAACAAAGAACTATCATTTAAAAGATGAGAGTACAATAATATCCTGACCTTCTTATAGATAGTCTCCTTTTTAAAAGACATCATCGAGAAATAGTAACTGAAGCTATAAATAAAGCAACAGGTCATTTTCCTCACCTCCACTTTCAGTTAAGAATGAAGATACTTGGTGGACGTGTATTGATAACAAAGGTTTAAATTATAAAGCTATTAAGAATTGTTTCATTACTATTATTGGTTAGTTATTAGATGAACTATTTGGATGACCGTATTTTTTAAAGATGGACTTGAGATAAGGTTATCATTTATGTTGCGGACACCGATATCCACGAAACCGCTTTTAAAATGCATAATGGCCATTATGAATTTCTTGTTAGACTTTTGGCTTCACAAATGTTCCAGCCATATTTCAATCATTAATGAGTGATAAATTTGACATTACTTGAGAAAATTTATCCTAGAATTCGTTGATGATATATTAGTATATAAACAGGACTACTCATTATATTTATAACACTCAAAGAAAACCTTTGAAGTCCTACACCAGAACAAACTATATGCTGAGACATCTAAATGTACTTTTGTTGTCTCTAGAATCTCTTATTTCAGGGGTCTTGCTAGTTAGATAGAGGCTCTCTAAGGATTTCTCAAATGTTGGGACAACCTCTACTTGGCATCAACCAACAAGCATTAAAAAATCACATATTTTTCTTGGACTTCGGTCTATTTTTCAACTTTATTAAAAAATTTAGCATATCACGACTCCTCTGACAAGTTTCACTTATCTTTTCAGCAGTTGAAGGACGTTTCAGTCTTCATTGTGTTCCTGTTGGGATTTTGAAAATTCAGTTGATTTGGATATTACAAAATGTCATTAGTGCGCATAATAATTCAGTTAATGAAAGAATAAATATCTCTTGATGATGGACAAAAGAGGAAGGTGCAGTCATGTTTTTGTCTAACCAAATAAAATAGTCATATGTCTCCAAACGAGGTATGTTATTTCTTTATTGTTATCCATCGGTAGGAGAGAGTAATAGAGGCATACATTCGTGAGGAAGATTTAGAGCTCCTGTATTTCTTATGTTGGTTGGTATGTATCAACAACAAAGATCGGAACAATGACATCATGTATTCCACTACCCTTCAATTCAAATCGTTTTGTTTTCTAACAGTTCCAAGTTAGCTTAATTGTACCAAAACCTGTACTATAAAATGTGATGCAAGTTTTTCTTCTTCAAGAAGGTCGACCGATTGCTTATCTTAGCAAATCATTTTCTAACAAACAAATGAACCTATTAACGTATGAGAAAGAATTAGATGAAATTGTATTGGTTGCTCATCTTTACGGAACAAAGTTACTACTCCAATGCAGAATAATTTTCTTTTGAAAGCTTTTTGGATTGGATGTTATGGTTTTTGACAAACCTTGCGGAACTAAGCAAGCTGTTGATTCTTTTGTACAACCTGGTTGGTTGGCCACAATAACCAAGTATGTAAAATTGAGCCGTCTTTAGCACTTGTGATGATAATGGAGTAAGTGTACATTTGATTGTGTGTTTTCGAGAATGAGGGGTGAACTTAGCTTTCTTGTGGACATCATTCGAACACCACAACTCAGTTGAAGGTGCGCATTCATGACTTTATTGCACCTTGCATAGCATCAAGCAAACCTTCTTTTGGAAGGGGACTAATAAAGATGTTTAGGCTTATATTCGTTATTGTGAAATATCCAAAAATGTAAGTTTGCTCATGCTACTCCTTTGGGGCTTCTCCGGCCTTTATTAATTCCAGATCATGTTTTGACGGATATCTCCATGGATTTCATTGATGGGCTGCCTCCTCTTAATGGAAAAGCTGTTATCCTTGTAGTGGTTGATAGTTATTCTCGTTTTTTGTGGGACTTAAAACATCGGAATAGAGCTATGTGTATGGCTCATCGATTTTTGACTAAGATTGTTAAATTACACACTCTTCCTTGTTCAATTGCGCCTGACCGTGATTCTGTCCTTTTTAGTACATTTTGGCATGAATGATCTTCACAACTCGGCACCAATTACACATGCTTTCTGCATATCATCCGCATTCTTACGGGCAAATGGAGGTCGTGAGTAGGTGCTTCGAAATATATATTAGATTCTTTTCCCACCAATAGCAACTGTCCTAGGTGATGTTCTTGGTTACTATTGATGTCTCGAATCCTAATCATCTGATACAGGTTGAAGAAACATCTGGTAGCCCCTCCCCCCCTCCCCCTGGCACCATATCCTATCAATATCAGAGTCTCATTGTATCCTCCTTATTCTTATTTGGTCATTTGGATCCGTCCTGAAATTTATCTAATATGGTTATTCAGATCTGTTTGAATTTGGGATCCGTTTTGTACAGTAGTAGTATATAAATTCCCTAGGTTTAAGGCTCTCTGTATCCTCTGTATTATTCTTCATCCTCATAGTAAAAAACCATTCGCCGTCGCCTTTGTTCGGCTTTTAGTTAGCATTTTGTGGACGCGTCCAAGGACATAGCCAAGTTACAGGTGAACCTTGTAAATTCGTGTCTTCGTGCTTGCATTACCAAAGCAAGGATATATGGTTTCGGAAAAGGAAAGACCATTTTCTAGTATCTCAACGATTAGACAAATAAATCGGAATAAAGAATCAAAATCGATTTGACATGAGAAGGACAAAAGACGTTAGACATGACTCAATAAATGTCAAAGGGTATTCCTTTCAGAGTTATACAATTTGAGTTATGAGTAGGAATGATATTTATTTTTTCTTACTGAATAAAAAGCTAAAATAATAGTTTAATTTATGATTTTATGCATTCATTTGCAATTATTAATTATATTATTATTACTCAATTCTGGAAATTATATTATATTCTATTCTGGAAATTTGTATTTTTAATAATTAATAATTTTGATCATATTTGTGGGTGTTTCCACGGTTCGCAACAATTACCATTAGCTTATTATTGATACAATACCACACTATATGAAGCATATATAGCCAACCACCACTTCCTGGCATTATGAAGGTCCAAGACGTTGAATCTCTACTGAATAGGAGATAAATACTTACAGAGTTAAAGGTGCGAATTTTTTTAGAAAATATAAAGGTGCAACTACTAAGGGCACAACAATGCATGAAGCATCCAGCAGATTAAGAGTAGGCTGGATGAGCAATTTCAGATTAGCAATTTAGTATAAAAGCACGACAATTACAAGATCAGTGCTTAGTATTGTGGACCTTTTCAAGTTTAAGCATATTTGGGACTAGTGGCTTATCGATGATGATGCATATGCATGTGCATTCACGAATATATTTCACAACTTCAATAAAAATTGGGGCCAGGCATCTCCCAGTCATTAGCCTTTTTACCAGCAACTGTGAAGGAACCAGAAGCACTCCTAGGGCAAAGGATGGTTAAGTGTAATAATAATGCAACCTTTCTGCAAACAGTTCACCCGTTGGAAGGGTGAGAATGTGGAGCAAGCAGAATGGAACAATTATGCAGATTCATCAAAGAGTTTCCACTGTTCCAAACATGAGGAAAAGGTTGTTACAGGTGGGGAATTCGATAGTCTCTTTCTGATAAATTAGTGGGTTGGTACTTTAGGTTCAGCTGTGGATCCAAACTAAAAAACAATAGCAAGGCTCTTTATGTGGAGCATGAATAAGAACCCACCTGAGATTTTGTCTCCTCTACTTGCCT
Organism: Ottelia alismoides; assembly: GCA_037367405.1. Lineage (NCBI taxonomy): Eukaryota > Viridiplantae > Streptophyta > Magnoliopsida > Alismatales > Hydrocharitaceae > Ottelia > Ottelia alismoides. The sequence goes on along the minus strand of JAZKJV010001196.1, from coordinate 254,782 downwards.
ATCTTATCTTTCTTTTTCTCCCCTTCCATTCTGGGCACAACTAGTGCCCGAAGCAAGCTGTAATCATCAGGAGACTATCAACACCTACATGTCTGTATCCCATGTAGAAAACACAGAAAAGTTGATAGCTTTTAGAAATCTGATCTCTAACTAGCAAAATTTTCAGCTTACAAGACGATAAGTGGTTGGAGAGATGGGGAAATGGATATCATGATAGACCCTTTCAATTCAAAATACATAACTTTGAAAACAGCTCTCTTTCATGTAGAATGAGAAGGATAACTGGAATCCTGATAGAACTCTTTAATTTAATATGTTATACAACAAGACACACGCCCAGTATATATGCCCCATTCCAATAAAAAAACATGAGGCGTGGCTGTTTGCCACCTACAGAATCAGATAAAATGGGCATGGTTTCTCATATTTGCCTATTTCACAATGAGACCAACAGAACAAAGTCCAAGCTTGGTATTCCTTTGTCAAATTTAACAGACCCGCTGTTAATGGATGCTTCTTGTGGCAGCATGCTCAAGATTTCTTCCCGTATGTACAGTGCCTACCAACTGTGGTGATATCCTGGAATCAAAAACGATCCCCGGGCGCTCTGTAAAGAATCTTGTATCCGACCCGCAATGAGACAGCCTTGAACCATGTACACTACCATTCTGAGAATATTCCGGTATATAGATAGGACTAAACAAAGATGAAACAGGATCAAGGTTAGCTGTTTCGAATTGATCCACGTTACTGAACGAGTCACTTGTACTCTCTGTGGTGAAAGATGACTCGTCTGAGCTCGTAAAAATGGACCAATCACTTGACTGTGCAGCATCTGAGAAGTCTGCATGGCCTAAATCTGAAAAACTCCCTTTTCTCTCCAAGAAGCCTCTGGTATAGTTATTACTGATGCAACTTGCCCCCTGGTCATTCAAGCAGGGAATAGCTTCGTGTCCAATATTGCTTAAAGAAGCTGACGGCATATCAACCATATATGTTTTCTCCCGTATCCTTGAAGCCTCATTTGTTGAAGATTTAACAGGTCTAGACATGGAAGTTTTAATAGTATCCACAACTGGCCCAGTTGCTCGTTTGCATAATTGCATCCTTGGGGGTCTCGGGAAAGACCTGACATAGGTTAAACGAATATGATTAGAGGGACACAATCTGTCAAAACATTAGACATCAAGAACTTAGTCAAGTGAATGATATTAGCAGGGCACAATATCTCAAAACATTAGACATAAGAAACTCACCTCGAATAGAAAAGCATATATGCACCTTCGGACATAACCTGACTTATATGTACCGGCTGCACCTGTTGGGAGTAAAAAAGAAATAAGAAAGAGCATTAACATCGACTAAAGGGAGAAAACTTACTAGCATATCTAAAACCTTCACCTACAAGGTTACAACAGCTTATATTCCCTCGATGAAGGGCACATTGATGTGGACAACAAGTACGGAAGGATAATTTATTATCGAGATATAGACAACTGGATGACCCTTTAGGAGAAATTTCAAAGTAATTAATGTATTGTGTTCGTAGCAAATTACATTAATATAAACGAGAAAATATCTTTTTTCTTTTTTCTACACGGGCAATGATTATTTCGAGAATTGAGATTACGGTAGGACATCCATTGCTTTACATGCAATTGCATATAAGCATCAAACTTCAAGTTTCCCAGACGATCTTCAAAATGAGATGGATGAAACAGATGCATTTAAACAAAGGAACCAAGCTGCAGAATTATCCCATTTTAAGATGACAGGAGAGTTTACGCAAACCCCATGTGTAATTGCACAAGGATCTAACTTGATATTTGTGTTTGTCGAATTAGCATGTTATGATTGCCTGCCTGGCGGCGACAACTCGTCTATTGGCAAGCCATCTTGATCTAGAACTAATCATGGTGCACTTATTCATACCACAAAGAAAGGCTATCACATATTAACAAGATGTTTTTACATGAAAACAATCCGAGGCAATGTTTAAGTGGACGAACTAGCCCAGGATACAAGAGATCCTTAGAAAAAAAAGGATTTTTATCACGTACCCCTCGCAATATCAGTTATGCTCCTACCGTTTTTGGAATATCACTTGTGCCCTGACTTCTTTCAGATTTATCACATGTGCCCTTTCTTAATGCGGTTGTCAATGAATTCAACTTAACCATGGTTCATTTGAACCAATGTGTGGTTAAGGACAAAAGTAATCAAACACACCTCCCCCCCCCCAACCCCTCCCCCTACCTCTGCTCCATTGTCCACCTCCCCCGGACCTCCGCCTTCCTCGAGAGCCCCCAGGGAGGTGGAGATGAAATCTTAATTGTTGCGCTACTCGGAGGTGGATCTTGCGAAGGTCGCCAGAGAACGATGAAGCTCCTACAAGTTCGAGCAACTATGGAAGGGGATTGGTCGGAGAGGGGTTGAAGGGGGCATGGCTGGAGAAGAGGAGGAGCAGGGCCTGGAGAGGGCAGAGGAGGACATGCTGGAGTGGGTGGGGATGGGGAGGAGAAGGTGGTCAGAGGAGGTCCTGAAGGCGAGGGCGAAGGAGGAGGACCAGATGGAGGCGACAGGGCTAGGGAGGAGGTGGTCGGAGGAGGGCCTGGAGGGCGTGGGGTTGGGGAGGATGGGGTGGAGGAGGAGGTTGTCAGAGAAAGAAGAGAGAGGAAGAGTGAAGAACATATCTACCCAAGCTAGTCAATTTAAGTATCTTTGTGTTCCAAATTTTAACGTTTGTTGGAGATGTAGATGGACAACAACTAACCCGAGGAGCACAAGTGATAAATGAGAAAAAAGTCCAGGGTACAAGTGATATTCCAAAAAAGGAGGATGTAACTGATATTGCAATATCTCATAGGGGCACAAGTAATAAAGACCCTAGAAAAAATTAAAAGAATACCATGATACAATCTCAAGTATCCTCTCGATACAATAAAACTAGAAAAGTGTAGCTTTACAAGCATGTACTTTAAAACAAACTCCCCATCTGATGTTACGTTTCTATCATCCTTTTTTTCACTAACCAAAAAAGAATAATGCTATCTATCAAGTAGTAACCTAAAACTCGTTTAATCGATAAGGCCCAAGTGGGACTTTATGAACATCGTTGATCAAGCTAGGGACTTCCCACACTTCCCTTGTCTTTCGATCAACATGATCTTGTTGAGATCATAATTCTTCATTCTCTCATTCTCTACTGTTAGAATTATTATATTACAATTATATTTGTAACCTTTCGGGTTCTGTAACCCTTAACCCTTCGGGTTCCGTAACCTTTAACTCTTCGGGTTCCGTAACCCCTCGGGGGTATTTATGTATTTTTACTCTTGTACTCTGTAGGGTTTTCTCTCTATATAAGAGACCCTAGCCCTATGGAATAGACATCCTATTCTGTCTCTCTTCTCCACATGGTATCAGAGCAATGGTCCTAGACCGGGGTTCTGATCTAAAATCCCCACCGTCACCTTCAAGCCTCGTAAAAGCCTGAGTGGGGCCCTCTTCCCTGAATTAGGGCCCCGCGCAAGGCCCTCCAATCGCCTCTAGTGCAGCAGCCCTCCCGCTAGCGCTACCCGGTGCTTTCAGGACCTCCTACGAAGGTCGTCAGCCCCACAGCTACCCTCCACAGGTACCGTAGGACTCTTTGGAGATCCAAAACTCATCACGGACCGCTTCCAAGAATCCAGATATGCTGTCCATTGGGGGGGTTTTCAGCCCTTCGTCAAGGGCAAACGTGAGTTTTAGGGCATTTTTTAGCTCTTATATGCATCCTTAGTTGATCACAGGATCGTCTTTCTACTTTAAGACCACCACGGCGTCTTTTTCTACCGAGACAAAGCCGTTGGCCACAAATATTATGGCACAAGGCACTACTATCAAACTCAAGGGCACAGAAAATTACGTGCTCTGGTCTCGATCTTTTATGGTATTCATTGGTGGTCAGAGGAAACTTTACATTTTGCCTAAAGATCCTTTAGATGAAAAGGACAAAGAGTACGACAACTGGCAAACTGATAACTATTTGGTTATCAACTGGATGACCAACAGTGTTGAGGCTCATATTGCCTCAAATCTTCTTTACAAAAATACAGCCAAGGAAATGTGGGAGGATCTCGAGCAAACATACTCCCAAAAGAAGACGAAGTCACGCCTTGCAGATATTTACAGGCGAATCTGGTCGGCATCTCAGGGTGATTCCACCCTCATCGAGTACTACAGGCATCTATCCAGTCTGTATGAGGAGCTTGCAATATTTCAGCCCTCATGTTGCACCAAACAGATACAAGAGCGTTCTGAGTGGCAGGTATATCGCTTCCTTGATGGCCTGCATTCTAGGTACCATACAGCGAAGGAGCAATTTCTTATATCAGACACACTGCCAACAATGAAGGCCATCTTTGACCGACTTGAGGAGCTCGAGACATCCGTTGTCCGGCCTCCTGTCTTACCTTCAACAGAGAACTTTGCACACATCGCCTCATCTGGGCGAGGAGGCAGATACGGCTTGCGAGGACGCGGTCGCAATCCAAGTCGTGGTCGTGGACGAGAATCTGGACGAGGCCGTGACTTTGGTCATGGTCGTGGGCGAGACTCTGTTGCCCCATGCACTCACTGTGGTAGGTGGAACCACCCGGCTGAACGATGCATGCACTCATTGTGGCGTACCTTCTTATCACGCCAATAATGCTTATGAGGATGCCTATGATGTAGAAGAAGCATCGCCTATCTCTAGTGGCAAGATTGTTCATCTTAATGATGCAGATTACTCCCGCCTAATGCAGATCCTTCAGACTCCAGGGCCTACCACCACTAGTAACACTACAACTGATGCTCTGGTCACTCCTTCAGGTACCATAGCCAACTCTGCTATCACTTCTACTCCAGCTTGAATTATTGATTCTGACGCCTCTACTCATCTCACTGGAGAAGGTAGTCTGCTCACCTCTTCCATACCATCTACCTCTGTAAAGTCAGTTCGAGTTGCTAATGGGACTCAATCACAGATTACTAGTGTCGGAACTATGGAATTCTCTTCCAAACTCCGACTTTCGGGGGTTCACTATGCTCCTGATTTTCCTCTTAGCTTGTTGTCAGTTCACAAGCTTTGTGTTGAGCTTCATTGTCGTGTAATATTTGATGAGTCTTGTTGTTATTTTCAGGACATTCGGACGAGGCAGATTTTTGGTGGGGGTCATGAGAAGAACGGCCTATATTACCTTGACATAACCTCAGACTCCAATTTTGTTGCCGCTGCATCTATCTCGGAAGATCCGCTCCTATGGCATCGACGCCTTGGACATCCCTCTGCCAAGGCCATCTCCATGATGTTTCCTGAACTCTCTGCTCTGAAGCCCTTTCAGTGCGAGGCATGTGAGTTCGGGAAACACCATAGAACTTCGTTTCCTGTCCGTATTGAGTCTCGTAGTACTGTTGCTTTTCATCTTGTTCACTGTAATGTTTGGGGACCTTGTCCGATCCGCACATTAAGTGGTCATGGCTACTTTATAGTTTTCGTTGATGATTATAGTCGATCTTCTTGGGTCTATCTAATAAAGGAGCGTTCGGAGATTAATCAGATTATCAGAAATTTCTTTCAATATGTTAAAACTTACTTTTCTAGCATTGTTAAGATCATTCGTACCGACAATGCTCTTGAGTTAACCCAACATGACTTGACATCTTTCTTTGCATCCCACGGAACTGCTCACCAAACATCATGTCCATATACCTCACAACAGAATGGTATAGCTGAGAGGAAACTCTGACACTTGCTAAATGTTGCCAGATCTCTTCTTAGTCAAATGAATGTTCCTAAACAATATTGGGGAGATGCTATCCTTACTGCAGTGTATCTCATCAATCGTGTTCCTTCATCAGTTCTCAAAGGGGCAACTCCATTTTCCTTACTTTATCCTATCGAGTCTCCTTTTCCCATACCTCTGCGAATTTTTGGTTGTATTGCCTTTGTTCATAACTTTCATGCATCTGACAAATTATCCTCTCGTGCCATCAAATGCATCTTTCTTGGGTACTCTCGTACCCAGAAAAGGCTATCGATGCTATGATCCTGTTGGACGTCGATACTATGTATCTGCTTATGTCACTTTCTTTGAGCAAACAAGTTATTTCACACAGACTGTATGTGACATTCCTCTGGACTTCCCTCCTCCACCAATCGTCTCTACTCGCCAGCGTACCTCTACACCTCCTACACCAGTGTCTGTACCTTTGCCTGTCCCTTTTATGCAGGATGATATGACCACTTCAAGTGCTCCCACCACTGCTGTCCCGGATGTACCTGGGGAACTTCCTATAGCTCTGCGCAAGCAAAAAAGGAAATGTACGTATTACCCCATGTCACATTTTACTTCTACAGATGGTTTATCTAACTGTGACAAGAGATTTGCAGATGCTCTTAATGTTATTACCGTTCCAAGAGAGCACTTCAGTGCAATGCAAGATCAAGGTTGGCGACAGGCCATGGATGAGGAGATGGATGCACTTACCTCCCGGGGTATGTGGGATCTTGTGCCGTGCCCCCCGAGAGTTTGTCATGTGGCATGTCGATGGGTCTTCACGACCAAACAGTCGCCTGATGGTTCTATTGACAGGTTGAAAGCCAGACTTGTTGCAAAAGGTTTTACACAAACCTTTGGAGTTAATTATTTTGAGACCTTCTCGCATGTTGCCAGAATGGGGTCGATACGTACCATTCTTTCTATTGTTGCCAACAAGGCTTGGCCCATTTATCAACTTGATGTGAAGAATGCCTTTCTTTATGGTGATCTTGAGGAGGAGGTCTACATGATGCAACCGCCGGGGTATGTAGTCGAGGGGGAGCATGTATGTCGACTACGCAAGGCCATTTATGGCCTGAAGCAGAGCCCAAGGGCATGGTTTGACAGGCTCACTACGGAGATCAACACACTTGGTTTTCAGAGGACAACTCTGTCTTTGTTAGACGACGGTCTATTGGCACGATCATCCTTGTTGTCTATGTTGATGATATGGTTATCACAGGAGATGATGTAGATGGTATTTAGGAGACCAAGGCCTTCCTCAAGAAGGTCTTTATCACGAAAGATCCCGGCCAACTTCGTTATTTTCTTGGCATCGAAGTAATAAGTACTACAGAGGGGCTCCATCTTTCACAGAGAAAGTATTGCCTCGATATTCTGACTAAGGCAGGACTTCTTGGATGCAAGCCATCTGGCATCCCTGCAAAAGTGAGAAAATATTCAGCATCTACTGATCCAGCATTTGAGGATGCAACATGATACAGAAGCTTAGTGGGAAAATTACTCTTTCTCACTGATACGAGGCCAGATATACCATATGTTGTGAGCAGAGCCAGTCAATATATGAAGAAGCCTCTTTACAGTCACTGACAGGATGTTCTTTTGATCCTTCGATATTTGAAGGAATCTCCCGGACGTGGACTTTTCTATGGGGTGAATGGACACACTAGTATCTCTGCCTATACAGATTCTGACTATGCTAGCTCTCATGAGGACCGCCGATCCACTACAGGATACGTCACGTTTGTTGGGGATAACCTTGTCACTTGGCGAAGCAAGAAGCAGACAGTGGTATCCAGATCTAGTGCGGAAGCAGAATACAGGGCAATGGCTCAAGCCACATGTGAAATCACATGGCTTATTTCTTTCTTAACAGAACTTGGCATGTCAGTCGCCACTCTTGTACCCTTATACTGCGACAACAAGTCTGCCACATACATCGCCACCAATCCAGTTTTCCATGAGAGGACAAAACACATTGAAGTTGATTGCCATTTTATTCGTGATGCAGTACGAGAAGGACGAATCAGCACTCCACACATCTCCACTGAACTTTAACTTGCAGACATCCTCACAAAGGCTCTTCCAAGGAAGCGCCTAATGTACTTAGTATCCAAGTTGGGCATGATCGACAGATATGCTCCAACTTGAGGGGGAGTGTTAGAATTATTATATTACAATTATATTTGTAACCTCTCGGGTTCCGTAACCCTTAACCCTTCGGGTTCCGTAACCCCTCAGGGGTATTTATGTATTTTTACTCTTGTACTCTTTAGGGTTTTCTCTCTATATAAGAGACCCTAGCCCTATGGAATAGACATCCTATTCTGTCTCTCTTCTCCACATCTACTAATTACGCTCCCTAGCCCTGTGTATTCTAGTAGGAATAATGGGATCCCCCGCAAAAGCAAACATGATTGAAAAGTCCACAATTTGAAAGAGTGAAACAACCCCAAATCCGAGTTACTCTACTCTACATCCCAATCGAAACTCTCATGGGAGCTGGGCCATTTTAGATCAGAATGATTAGGGAGGACGCCATCCAGGAGTTGGTAACTTATCTAAATCTTTCTACCCTCCCGAGAACATTCTCTGACCACCACCCGTTGATATGAAAGGAAGAGCCATTTAGAAAACAAAAATCTTGCTTTAAGATTGAAACATTTTGGATAAAAAACCTTCCTACGGAGACTTGACCCGTTCATTATGGTCAAGAGAGACCTTTCCACCATTTTCACTGTTGGGCCCTTAAAATAAAAAGGTTGAAACTGAACATGATTGCCTGGAAAATTACGGTTGCCAATCACATAGATCGGACTCGGCAAATCGCAGCAAAAAAATCCATTTTTCCCTCAAAACTACGACGGAATTCAATGTGAAGATGCCATCGGCATCGCAAATATTGCAATTTCTTTCTATGAAAACCTTTTTAAGGACCCAAACATACAGGACCCTCAGATTTACTAGTTGGAACCTGGTTTGATTGGAACTATTTTAAACCCCTATGAGCTCAATGTGTCGTTCTCTCTTCAAGAGGTGGAGAGGGTCATCATATCTCCTAAATCTCATAAAGCCCCTGGTCCTAATGGGGTTGTTGCCGAAATTTTCACATCTCAATGGCCCACCATTAAACGTGACTTCCTCTGACATGTTTCGATATTTATAACTGGAGGATGGGAATCTTCAAAACCTAAGATACATAAACAACTTATCATTTCCCTTAAATATAAATCGCGAGACAGACTGGACATAGGAAACTATTGTCCAATTAACTTGATAAACCTGCCACCTAGAATTTACCTCTAAGTGAAGGATATGGTTAGATCCTCAAGCGCATCACGGAAGCGTGATCGTCGCATCGAATACGACGAAGAACGACTAGTCGCACTAGTTGTTCTATGCAGCGGAAATTAAAAAATTTTCTTGCGACGAAACCACATGATCCAAGAACACTTCTCGGATCGTTTCGTCTAAACCACAAACAAGTATTAGGTTTACCTCTTGAAGCGTGGTTGCGATCAAGTCTCTAAACAAAGAGACCTCCTGTCTCAAGTCCGATCCGACGGAGGAGACGCTTGCGAGCGCGGGGATGAACCGCGTGCTTCTCGCAATCCATGTTGATGATCCAAGCGGCGGATCTCCTGATCTCGACACACGAGATCCGATGTATTCTTCACGAGCGGGGCGCACCGAAGGAGATGGAGATCCACGAGCAAACCATCGGGCAGCATAACGACGATGCCGCGGCGATGGAGAACCTCTCTAGGGCATCCATGGTGGACGGCCACATGAGAGAGATGGAGAGAGGACGTGTAGAGAGAATGAGAGAGAGAGTGATTTGTTGCCTCAACTTATGTGTCTGTGTAAAGAAGAGCAATGGGGTGCCTCTCCTTATATAGGGTTTTGGGATCCATGGATCTCAATCCATGTGTCAACACAAATCCAATGGTCCACATCAATTTGTGTTTCTTTCAATGGTCATGATTTGTTGCTAAAAACACAACAACAATTAATTTAATAAAAAATCAAATATACAATAAATATAATTTGATTTTATATCAAATCAATCTCCAATGGAGAAATAGGAAAGGAGGCAAGCCTCCTTCCATAAGGAGGGTGGACGGCCACCAATTCCTCATGGGAATTGTGGCCGTCCCCTCTCCTTTTTAGGAAGGGAGCTTCCTTTTTCCTATTACATGAGATTATATTATCTCATGATTCTCTCCAATATTTGCAACAACTTTTGTTGCAAATTATTTCACAAAAATAAATCCAATTTATTTTGTGAACATTATAATCATGCCATTGGAAATTTGTGAATCACATTCACAACCCAAAACAAAATGTAAATTACATTTTCAATTTAATGTCCAATGTGAATCCAATTCACATTAACATTTAATTAACAAATGTAAATTACAAATAGCTCTCTCTTATATATTATAAATCACATTTATAATATATATGACTAATATGGATATTGCTATCCACATTATTCATATCCATGATAATTAAATCATATTTAATCATCTTGGATCTCTATTCTCTTGTGTCCAAATAATATGAATCATATTCATATTACTTACATCTTTGATAATCAAATCACATTTAATTATCTCAGATAACTCTCTTTATAATATGAATCAAATTCATATTACTCATGATAATTAAATCACATTTAATTATCCATTTTCTCAATGCTCGGATACATAAATCAACAATAGAATTATCCATGAACTAATTCAAGGATAATGCGCTTTCTCCGCAGATACTTGGAGATAAGGACAGGGCGATTGTATTGTTCCACGTATAGTGACATGGATATTGAGATCGTATCTCAAATCCAGATCGCGGGCCTCCCATAGATGCTTGATTAAATCAAGACCGTAAATCTAATCTTCTCATTGTATCTGAATCACATTCAGATCAATGTCCAATACTTGGACCAAGATCAGATCACTTCTCTACTGAGAGGAGTCACTAAAATCCAGACCCGTTTCATCACTCCCTAGGAATGGAAGCGTCATGGTTATACAATCGTTTATGATCACATCACCCTCAGGTATTCCCAATACCTGTACATCCTACATACTGGAAGACTCAGACTAAACCCGAGGTATTCGATCAACTTTATACTGTCTACTTCATGGTTTTATCAGTAAGTTTCTCATTCGATCATTGGGAGTCGGTATCGATCATATACTTTCCAAAAGCATATATCATACCTAGGTCTTGATCATATACTTTCCAAAAGTATATATCAAACCTACAAATTCAGTCAAGCTTCCAAAGCGAGACGACCGTGCGCACGGAATTTGATTCTTCCCAATATCTCATGAGTGAGCTCATGTCTTCCGGTTCAGTAACTGAACCTGTATGATCCCTTTGAGAGATCGTATTACTCATATGCCCTTATATGCACACCAGCGCGCCGGTGTGTAGACCTTGATTAGGTCATCAACCTATTGGTCTGCCAAATGTACATACTTAGACATATAGCAACACATCTGTCTCCGGTCAAAGGATGTGTGCCTATATCCTGACAGCATACGATATAGGACTTTGGTTATCTCGATCTCGTTAAGTCAACTCTTTGACCTAACTAATCTGACACCTCCGAATCTCTATTCCTATGCAGAGGACCTGCATCAAGAGGTCGGTCAGATATCAGCCTTCAGAGATAAGGATTGCCATCTCCTACTCAGGCTGGAGATCATCTCTTAACAATCATCTGACGGTGCTTGATGAGTCCTCAATCTAACTCTTTAGATATTCATTCAAGCACCAGCCTCTATGATTCAATAGTTGAATCAACAGCTGTATGATCATCAAGATGGCCATGGTACATAACCCTAATTGTACTAAGGGACCTATTATGCAAATTATGTATTCTTCATTTCAGATTAAGGAGTGAATTGCAATAACATTTATTGCATAATGGCTCGCCGTGGGCTCGCATTTCCAACACTAAGGTGGTCAGAAGAGGGCCTGGATGGGTGGGGTTGGGGAGGGGGAAGAGGAGGAGGACCAGTTGGAGGAGGCGGGGCTAGGACGAGGAGGTCTTGGAAGGGGCAGGGCTGGGGAGGAAGGGGCGGAGGAGGACCAGATGGAGGCGACAGGGCTAGGGAGGAGGTGGTCGGAAGAGGGACTGGAGGGGGGGGTGTTGGGGAGGATGGGGCGGAGGAGGAGGCGAGAGGAGGAAAAGTAAAGAACATATCTACCCAAACTAGTCAATCTAAGTACCTTCGCATCCCAAATTTTAACGTATGTTAGAGATGCAAATGGACAACAACTAACCCGAGGGCCACAAGTGATAAATGTGAAAGAAATCGAGGGTACAAGTGACATTCCAAAAAGAGGGACATAAGTGATATTGCAATATCTCGTAGGGGTACAAGTCATAAAAATCCTAGAAAAAATTAAAAGAATACCATAATACAATCTCAAGTATCCTCTCGACACAATAGAACTAGAAAAGCGTAGCTTTACAAGCATGTACTTTAAAATAGACTCCGCATATGATGTTACGTTTCCATCATCCTTTTTTTAACGAACCAAAAAAGCATAAGTCTACCTATCAAGTAGTCACCTAAAACTCGTTTAATCGATAAGGCCCAAGTGAGACTTTATGAACACCGTTGATCAAGCTAGGGACTTCCCTCACTCCCCCTGTCTTTCAATCGACATGATCTTGTTGAGATCATAATTCTTCATTCTCTCATTCTCTACCAATTGCGCTCCCTAGCCCTATGTATTCCAGTAGGAACAATGGGATCCCCAACAAAAGCAAAGGTACACTATTTGAAAGAGTGAAACAACCCCAAATCCGAGTTACTCTGCTCTACATCATCCCAACTGCAACTCTCATGAGAGCTGGGCCATTTTAGATCAGAATGATTTGGGAGGACGCCTTCTAGGAGCTGGTACCTTATCTAAATCTTTCTACCCTCCCGAGAACATTCTTTGACCACCACCCGTTGATATAAAATTTGGAGCCTTTTAGAAAACAAAAATCTAACTTTAAGATTGAAACATTTTGGACCTTCCTATGGAGATTTGACTCATTCATTATGGTAAGAGAGACCTTTTCAGACAACCCTTTTCACCGTTGGGCCCTTAAAATAAAAAGGTTGAAACTGAACATAACAGCCTGGAAAATTAGATTTGCCAATCTGGATCGATTGAAGATTGAGGAATATGATATGAGGAAGCAACGACCTAATTAACACGGATCAAAGCCGGTAACAGAAACACCAGTCTTTTACGTAGATCGGACTCGACAAAAAGCAGCAAAAAATCCATTTTTGCCCTCAAAACTACGATGGAATTCAATATGAAGATCCCATTGGAATCGCAAATATTGCAACTTCTTCCTATGAAAAACATTTTAAGGACCCAAACATACATACAGGACCCCCTGATTTACTAGTTGGAACCTGGCTTGATTAAAACTATTTTAAACCCCGATGAGCTCAATGTGTCGTTCTCCCTGCAAGAGGTGGAGAGGGTCATCAGATCTAAATCTCACAAAGCTCCTGATCCTAAAGGGGCTATTGCCGAAATTTTCACATCTTAATGGCCCACCAATAAACGTGACTTCCTCTGACATGTTTCGATATTTGGAAAAGGAGAATGGAAATATTAAAAACCTAAGATACATAAACAACTTATCATTTCCCTTAAATATAAATCCGAAGACAGACAAGACATAGCAAACTACTGTACAATTAGCTAGATAAACCTACCACCTAGAATTTATCTCTAAGGTGGTCAGAGGAGGGCCTAGATGGTCGGGATTGGGGAAGAATGGGAAGAGGAGGACCAATTGGAGGGGACGGGGCTAGGGAGGAGGAGGTGGTCGGAGGAGGGCTTGGAAGGGGAAGGGCTAGGGAGGAGGGGGCGGAGGAGGAGGACCAGATGGAGGCAGCAGGGCTAAGGAGGAGGTGGTCGGAGGAGGGACTGGAGGGGGTGGAACTGGGGAGGATGGGGCAGAGGAGGAGGTTGTCAAAGGAGGAGGAGAGAGGAGGGAGGAAGAGTGAAGGGCATATCTACCCAAGCGAGAAAATTTAAGTACCTTTGCCTCCCAAATTTTAACGTATGTTAGAGTTGTAGATGGACAACAACTAACTCGATGGGCACAAGTGATAAATGTGAAGGAAGTCGAGGCTACAACTGATATTCCAAAAAAAGGAGGGGCATAACCAAGGCCCTAAATGTCGGTTTCGGTCAACATTTCGGTATGACCAAAACAGAACTTCAGTGGAATTTCGACCAGAATTTCGGTCATTTCGGTTATTTTTTGTACTAGTACCTCCATATTTCGGTCATTTCGGTCGAATTTCGATTTCGACTGGATGTCGATATTCGACAGAAATTTGACCGAATTACGTTGAAATTTGAGGCCATGGACATAACATATATTGCAATATCACATAGGTGCACAAGTGATAAAACCCTATAAAAAATTAAAAGAATACCATAACACAATCTCAAGTATCCTCTCGACACAATAGAACAAGAAAAGCATAGCTTTACAAGCATGTACTTTAAAATAGACTCCACACCTGATGTTACGTTTCTATCGGGCAGCATAACGACGATGCCGCGGCGATGGAGAACCTCTCTAGGGCATCCATGGTGGACGGCCACATGAGAGAGATGGAGAGAGGACGTGTAGAGAGAATGAGAGAGAGAGTGATTTGTTGCCTCAACTTATGTGTCTGTGTAAAGAAGAGCAATGGGGTGCCTCTCCTTATATAGGGTTTTGGGATCCATGGATCTCAATCCATGTGTCAACACAAATCCAATGGTCCACATCAATTTGTGTTTCTTTCAATGGTCATGATTTGTTGCTAAAAACACAACAACAATTAATTTAATAAAAAATCAAATATACAATAAATATAATTTGATTTTATATCAAATCAATCTCCAATGGAGAAATAGGAAAGGAGGCAAGCCTCCTTCCATAAGGAGGGTGGACGGCCACCAATTCCTCATGGGAATTGTGGCCGTCCCCTCTCCTTTTTAGGAAGGGAGCTTCCTTTTTCCTATTACATGAGATTATATTATCTCATGATTCTCTCCAATATTTGCAACAACTTTTGTTGCAAATTATTTCACAAAAATAAATCCAATTTATTTTGTGAACATTATAATCATGCCATTGGAAATTTGTGAATCACATTCACAACCCAAAACAAAATGTAAATTACATTTTCAATTTAATGTCCAATGTGAATCCAATTCACATTAACATTTAATTAACAAATGTAAATTACAAATAGCTCTCTCTTATATATTATAAATCACATTTATAATATATATGACTAATATGGATATTGCTATCCACATTATTCATATCCATGATAATTAAATCATATTTAATCATCTTGGATCTCTATTCTCTTGTGTCCAAATAATATGAATCATATTCATATTACTTACATCTTTGATAATCAAATCACATTTAATTATCTCAGATAACTCTCTTTATAATATGAATCAAATTCATATTACTCATGATAATTAAATCACATTTAATTATCCATTTTCTCAATGCTCGGATACATAAATCAACAATAGAATTATCCATGAACTAATTCAAGGATAATGCGCTTTCTCCGCAGATACTTGGAGATAAGGACAGGGCGATTGTATTGTTCCACGTATAGTGACATGGATATTGAGATCGTATCTCAAATCCAGATCGCGGGCCTCCCATAGATGCTTGATTAAATCAAGACCGTAAATCTAATCTTCTCATTGTATCTGAATCACATTCAGATCAATGTCCAATACTTGGACCAAGATCAGATCACTTCTCTACTGAGAGGAGTCACTAAAATCCAGACCCGTTTCATCACTCCCTAGGAATGGAAGCGTCATGGTTATACAATCGTTTATGATCACATCACCCTCAGGTATTCCCAATACCTGTACATCCTACATACTGGAAGACTCAGACTAAACTCGAGGTATTCGATCAACTTTATACTGTCTACTTCATGGTTTTATCAGTAAGTTTCTCATTCGATCATTGGGAGTCGGTATCGATCATATACTTTCCAAAAGCATATATCATACCTAGGTCTTGATCATATACTTTCCAAAAGTATATATCAAACCTACAAATTCAGTCAAGCTTCCAAAGCGAGACGACCGTGCGCACGGAATTTGATTCTTCCCAATATCTCATGAGTGAGTTCATGTCTTCCGGTTCAGTAACTGAACCTGTATGATCCCTTTGAGAGATCGTATTACTCATATGCCCTTATATGCACACCAGCGCGCCGGTGTGTAGACCTTGATTAGGTCATCAACCTATTGGTCTGCCAAATGTACATACTTAGACATATAGCAACACATCTGTCTCCGGTCAAAGGATGCGTGCCTATATCCTGACAGCATACGATATAGGACTTTGGTTATCTCGATCTCGTTAAGTCAACTCTTTGACCTAACTAATCTGACACCTCCGAATCTCTATTCCTATGCAGAGGACCTGCATCAAGAGGTCGGTCAGATATCAGCCTTCAGAGATAAGGATTGCCATCTCCTACTCAGGCTGGAGATCATCTCTTAACAATCATCTGACGGTGCTTGATGAGTCCTCAATCTAACTCTTTAGATATTCATTCAAGCACCAGCCTCTATGATTCAATAGTTGAATCAACAGCTGTATGATCATCAAGATGGCCATGGTACATAACCCTAATTGTACTAAGGGACCTATTATGCAAATTATGTATTCTTCATTTCAGATTAAGGAGTGAATTGCAATAACATTTATTGCATAATGGCTCGCCGTGGGCTCGCATTTCCAACAATCTCCCACTAGCCCAACTAGCCATTAATGGGCTAATCATTTAAACCCGCACTCATGTGACAATCATAGGCTATTTAGAAAATAGCTAGGTAAGCTGATCAGTCACTCTGTTCCCGCGAGACTATGCCAAGTCCTTTTACGGCACTTGCATATCCCCAATAACAGTGCTCGCATCTAATGCGAATGTTGCATCTCATGCAACCAATACTCAATCTAGTTGGTTACATTGTCCCTGACATCATAACCAGTATCCCCATAATACTTATTAGAATACCTTCATTCCCGGAGATCTCTATCTCCTAAGGTATCTAAAGTTTAGACCTTTATAGATCACTATCTACATGGTCTTAAACTTTTGAAGATAAGACTTTGAGATTACTATCTCAAAAATCTCCTCATCTATGAAGATTTTGTTATTACTGCAATCAAGTGTTTTATCTCTACAGTAGGATTAGTAATAATTTACTACTCCCACTGCATGACAGACATCTGGTATTTGTACACTCTAGCATACACTCAGCTTCTCGTAACTAATGCACAAGTGCAAGTAGTTGTAGCATTTACTTCCTCAACTCTTTGAGGTGCTATCCCTTAAGATAGGTCAGTACCATATCTTAAGGGTTAGAAGCCATTCTTGGAATTTCTATGAATAGAATATGTCCAAGGTATACTACAAATGTGACAGTCCAATTATCCTCTTCTCTTGGCTTCTGAACAACTTCAGAACTAAGATCTAAGAGGTATCTTTGAAATCATATTTCAAGATATGGAATAACCAGATTATAAAACACTTATTATTATCCTTATATCATTTTAAATGATCAGGATATCATCTACATTTAGCGCAATGAACACATAGGCACTCCCACTAAGCTTCGCATGGCTCATCAAGATTTCATTTGAAATCATAACATTTATAATTTCATCAAATCTTATGGTCCATTTCAAAGAAGCTTATTTGAGTCCTTAGATGGATTCCTTATCTTGCACACCTTGCTTTCCTCAACCATGAAGCCCTGGGGCTACTTCATGTGAATATCCTCAGAGAGATATTCATAGAGGAATGCAATCTGGACTTACATCTTGAAGATGCAATAGTCAAGTTGTGTAGCTAAGGTTAGCAATATTCTGATGATTTTAAGCATGTTCACCGAAAAGCAAGTCTCATTGCAAGCAATGTCTTCTCTTCTATGTGTAGCTCATTGCTACGAACTATGCTTTGAAGGTATGTATCTTCTCATCAGGTTCCCTTTCTCTTGAAGATCCATTTACACCTTTACGGGTCTTACCCATATAGGTGGATCCTCGAGGGTCCATATACAACACTTGTACATGAAGTCTACATTAGACTTTTATTGCTAACATCCATCTATCCATGCTATGATCTTCAGAAGCTTCATCACATGAAGTTCAATCATTGTCAGATTTCTCTGACACATGGAATCCATCCTCAAACTCATTTGAAGAGGTATTAGTGTTTCATTTTTAATTGTCCTCTTAGTTTCCAATTTCAGGAGCCTCATTATCTTCTCAAGATAAATGAGTTCCTACACTTCATTTTCATCTTGATTCTCAAGAGTCTCAACCTCTAAGAATCATATTCTCAGAGATGAGATACTTGGAATCTCAAGGTCATAAAGTAGGTATCCAATACCATCCTTTATTTTCCTAATGAAGCAGCACTTTCAAGTGCTAGATTCCAGCTTGCATGCATGGAATCATATTAAGCATATATATTGTAGTTTCTTCTACACATATATACCTGGAAACTAAGGGATAATTATGCTAAAATTCATCATTGATAAGATCATGTCACACATGATCCAATTGTATCTACCTATAACTCTATTGAGTTAAGGTGTGTTAGGAGGATTGAGATAGAAATGATATTTATATCTCTATAAGGTATTCTTTGAATTTATCTAACAGGTACTTGCTACCTAGATTAGATCAAATTCATTTTATCTTCCTTCAAACTTTTGGTTTTAAACCAAAAAAATGAAATCTTTGAACATTTCAAAGGTTTCTTAGGTGAAGAGAAGAAATCTCATATCATACATAATCATCAACAGATATCACATATCCGTAATGTTTACTATGATATAGATGATCTACATACATCAATATGCATGAGATCCTGAATACCTTGGCATCTTACACCTTTCTTTAAGAAGGGTGTATTGGACATTTTACTTTGAATACAATATTCAAAAGTATGTAAGTTTTTGAAATTTTAGACATTCTAAAGTTTCATCTCTTACTAGTCTATTGATCAAATCAATAGACAAATGTCCAGGGCTTGATGCTAGATCATTGTCAAATGATCTTCATCCTCCTATTGATCTTAAGGTTTAATTTCAGTATTTAGAAATGTTAATGAACCATTCATTAATTTTTCTAATTTAGTGAAGTCCACTAGATTATTAGATTACTTTCTGAAATATATACATCATAACTCTTTATGATAGTTCTATCTCAGATTCATGTTTATTTCTAACATTTAGAAACAAACAATGAGTGTATTCTTATATCTAGGTCATAGAGACATTCTCTAAGACTAAGGACTCTCCCACTGAAATTAACAAGTCTATCAATCCAACAGAGATTGTTGCAACAATTGCATCAATATCCATGTGGATAACTATTAACCTTTAAGATCAAATTTTCCAGTCTTCTAAAACATATGCAACCTATTGCAAATGTCATCAGAAGATTGAGATACAATTATTTGACTTTATCTTATCAATGATTTATGTAGATTAATCTGATGCTCCATCCGAGTCCTTCTCTAAGGATTCTAGATGGACTTGATAGTCATACTATCAACACATCAACTTATTGCAGTATTGGCATTTATCCAACTCTTCGGATGACATATGGAAGTCATAGATGTATAGTCAACTCTTTGACCATACTTCTTACTCGGGTCCAACCCATGCTTCCACTGCGCTCCCTTTATCTATAAGCAACCATTGCTTAAGACTAAGGATCTCTTATGTAAGAGCATTTCAACATTTATACATGCTTCATTAAATTCATACAATATGAATATTATGAAGCTTCATGAATGACCAGAGTATAGATAGTAGAATAATGACACTCATCATCTACATCCATCTAAACTCTTAAAATATAGGTTCAGGTAGGTACTCAAACAATTTGAATACATCATCTCTTATAGAGCCACCATTCTGCATGATGCAGTGAACCATCTCATTCATGTCAAATGTCAAGAGCACATAAGTATGCCAGAATATCTTCATTGATTTTATAAGGATTATATGACAATTATGATCATCATCAACATGTCACTTCCAAAGTACATTTGATGATAGATCAAGACTATAGAGACACACAAACCCTAGGGTTGTAGTCCTATTATCTATTTAATTGTCATTCCTCAATATTATGAGGAAACTTGCATATTGCAACCACATACATTATGTGTCCAATTGCAAGTACAATATCTGGATCATGAGTCCAATCCATGATATTTTACTGGTTATTATTGAGTATATCATTGAGTGGGTTTTAATGAAGGATTATCTGAAATAAGAAATTTGCATAAATATATAAATATATATATATTTTACTTTGATTTAGGATTTTTATATCAAAGTTGTCTTGTCTTGTCAACACTGAAAGTTCATTCCCTTAATCACTTTCAATGTAAGAGATATACTTACCATTATATCTCAACAAGATCTGGGATCTCCTTCCTTATCTTTGTTACATCCCAATAATATGAGAATCTGCAACTCGGATAAAAAGAAGCGGGAACACATTCCGCTTTGCAAGTCCAACTTGCATTTCCCAATTCGGTCTTTAACACCCGAGCCCACCACCCCTAAGGCGATGTTGACCCGTCGTTAATTGAACCAACCGTCAACAGGAATAGTACTCGCTATACGCAATCCAATATCGCCCCAATAATATGAGGATCCGATATTGGGGTCACTACGTATACGGCCTTACTCTTTCGAGAAGCAAAGAGTCCGATCCAGATGCGCTTGCATACAGGAGCTGTCACTTCGGACAGGCGTCTCCCACATACAATCCCTGGCGACGGAACCCTTCGCCTTGACGGGAGACCATGGATGTCACTTATGTGATCCTCCACCTCATATTCAAATTTTAATTAATTATCGTGAATCACATTCACATAATTAATTCTTTCAAGGGAATTATTAACTCTAATAATATTAGAGTATTTCAATCTTAATTGGATTCCAATTAATCTAATCATATTAAATTAATGATCCAATTAATATCCAACAAACATTTTAATAGTTACTTGAATAATGGTATTATCTCAAATACGTATTATTTCGAATTGTAATAATTAGAAAAATACATCTTAATCCCTCGGACATTATCCCGGCCCTACCCGCTGTCATGGCCAGTACCGACGAGAGTGGGACGGACCACATACGTTGCAACCCGCAACCCCAATGCTCTCCGACTAGGCACCATATCCGCCTCGAGAAAGGATAATGCCAAATTGATTAATTTGTAATTGAGATGATCATCGGTTCTTCAACCGAAATTGTACCATATAGTAATAATCAAAACATTTTTGATTAACATTATAATGAGATTTGCTAAACAAATCTCAAGTCCTATTCAAGCAACATGTTTGTTGGAATGTTGATCATGTAGATCATGTAACCAATCTTGATCTAGATCACATCTAATCATTTGTTGGTTAGGGCAAAGTCATTTAAGGACATAATTATCATTAAATATTTCACAAATATTTATGCATAATTATTCCAGGAAATTAAACAATTTAATTTCACTAATTAATTAAATGACAATCACTAGGTTCTTGATTAGGAAAGTATTTTCAGCAGTGACCCTCACTTACTAAAAATATCATATCTCAATCAATTTAAATCCAATTTAAGCAAAGTAAATTTCTAAAGTTTGCTAACTTGATTTACAACAGAACCCAAGAGATTTGCACGCATTTCAAGGCGTATCAAATCCGCAATTAACATCTTAATTACGTCATGATCCGCAGTCCCCGAAACAGTGGATACATGTTCACTAAAATGAGCATATCTAGAGCAAACGGAATCGAAATCACGCAAACTCAGATCCTACGGTTTCCTTATTTAATGGGGAATAAAATCCAAATATTATTTCCGTGTTTAAACAATTTAAACAGAGCCGAAAATAATATCAAAACAGAGATGCGAAAATGAAATGCAAGAAAAACTTTCGCAAACCCTAATGAACCCAAGTCGTCCTCGGTTTATGGATCGTATCCAAAAACACTGACCTAAGGCTCTGATACCACTTGAAGGATATGGTTAGATCCTCAAGCGCATCACGGAAGCGTGATCGTCGCATCGAATACGACGAAGAACGACTAGTCGCACTAGTTGTTCTATGCAGCGGAAATTAAAAAATTTTCTTGCGACGAAACCACATGATCCAAGAACACTTCTCGGATCGTTTCGTCTAAACCACAAACAAGTATTAGGTTTACCTCTTGAAGCGTGGTTGCGATCAAGTCTCTAAACAAAGAGACCTCCTGTCTCAAGTCCGATCCGACGGAGGAGACGCTTGCGAGCGCGGGGATGAACCGCGTGCTTCTCGCAATCCATGTTGATGATCCAAGCGGCGGATCTCCTGATCTCGACACACGAGATCCGATGTATTCTTCACGAGCGGGGCGCACCGAAGGAGATGGAGATCCACGAGCAAACCATCGGGCAGCATAACGACGATGCCGCGGCGATGGAGAACCTCTCTAGGGCATCCATGGTGGACGGCCACATGAGAGAGATGGAGAGAGGACGTGTAGAGAGAATGAGAGAGAGAGTGATTTGTTGCCTCAACTTATGTGTCTGTGTAAAGAAGAGCAATGGGGTGCCTCTCCTTATATAGGGTTTTGGGATCCATGGATCTCAATCCATGTGTCAACACAAATCCAATGGTCCACATCAATTTGTGTTTCTTTCAATGGTCATGATTTGTTGCTAAAAACACAACAACAATTAATTTAATAAAAAATCAAATATACAATAAATATAATTTGATTTTATATCAAATCAATCTCCAATGGAGAAATAGGAAAGGAGGCAAGCCTCCTTCCATAAGGAGGGTGGACGGCCACCAATTCCTCATGGGAATTGTGGCCGTCCCCTCTCCTTTTTAGGAAGGGAGCTTCCTTTTTCCTATTACATGAGATTATATTATCTCATGATTCTCTCCAATATTTGCAACAACTTTTGTTGCAAATTATTTCACAAAAATAAATCCAATTTATTTTGTGAACATTATAATCATGCCATTGGAAATTTGTGAATCACATTCACAACCCAAAACAAAATGTAAATTACATTTTCAATTTAATGTCCAATGTGAATCCAATTCACATTAACATTTAATTAACAAATGTAAATTACAAATAGCTCTCTCTTATATATTATAAATCACATTTATAATATATATGACTAATATGGATATTGCTATCCACATTATTCATATCCATGATAATTAAATCATATTTAATCATCTTGGATCTCTATTCTCTTGTGTCCAAATAATATGAATCATATTCATATTACTTACATCTTTGATAATCAAATCACATTTAATTATCTCAGATAACTCTCTTTATAATATGAATCAAATTCATATTACTCATGATAATTAAATCACATTTAATTATCCATTTTCTCAATGCTCGGATACATAAATCAACAATAGAATTATCCATGAACTAATTCAAGGATAATGCGCTTTCTCCGCAGATACTTGGAGATAAGGACAGGGCGATTGTATTGTTCCACGTATAGTGACATGGATATTGAGATCGTATCTCAAATCCAGATCGCGGGCCTCCCATAGATGCTTGATTAAATCAAGACCGTAAATCTAATCTTCTCATTGTATCTGAATCACATTCAGATCAATGTCCAATACTTGGACCAAGATCAGATCACTTCTCTACTGAGAGGAGTCACTAAAATCCAGACCCGTTTCATCACTCCCTAGGAATGGAAGCGTCATGGTTATACAATCGTTTATGATCACATCACCCTCAGGTATTCCCAATACATGTACATCCTACATACTGGAAGACTCAGACTAAACCCGAGGTATTCGATCAACTTTATACTGTCTACTTCATGGTTTTATCAGTAAGTTTCTCATTCGATCATTGGGAGTCGGTATCGATCATATACTTTCCAAAAGCATATATCATACCTAGGTCTTGATCATATACTTTCCAAAAGTATATATCAAACCTACAAATTCAGTCAAGCTTCCAAAGCGAGACGACCGTGCGCACGGAATTTGATTCTTCCCAATATCTCATGAGTGAGCTCATGTCTTCCGGTTCAGTAACTGAACCTGTATGATCCCTTTGAGAGATCGTATTACTCATATGCCCTTATATGCACACCAGCGCGCCGGTGTGTAGACCTTGATTAGGTCATCAACCTATTGGTCTGCCAAATGTACATACTTAGACATATAGCAACACATCTGTCTCCGGTCAGAGGATGCGTGCCTATATCCTGACAGCATACGATATAGGACTTTGGTTATCTCGATCTCGTTAAGTCAACTCTTTGACCTAACTAATCTGACACCTCCGAATCTCTATTCCTATGCAGAGGACCTGCATCAAGAGGTCGGTCAGATATCAGCCTTCAGAGATAAGGATTGCCATCTCCTACTCAGGCTGGAGATCATCTCTTAACAATCATCTGACGGTGCTTGATGAGTCCTCAATCTAACTCTTTAGATATTCATTCAAGCACCAGCCTCTATGATTCAATAGTTGAATCAACAGCTGTATGATCATCAAGATGGCCATGGTACATAACCCTAATTGTACTAAGGGACCTATTATGCAAATTATGTATTCTTCATTTCAGATTAAGGAGTGAATTGCAATAACATTTATTGCATAATGGCTCGCCGTGGGCTCGCATTTCCAACAATCTCCCACTAGCCCAACTAGCCATTAATGGGCTAATCATTTAAACCCGCACTCATGTGACAATCATAGGCTATTTAGAAAATAGCTAGGTAAGCTGATCAGTCACTCTGTTCCCGCGAGACTATGCCAAGTCCTTTTACGGCACTTGCATATCCCCAGTAACAGTGCTCGCATCTAATGCGAATGTTGCATCTCATGCAACCAATACTCAATCTAGTTGGTTACATTGTCCCTGACATCATAACCAGTATCCCCATAATACTTATTAGAATACCTTCATTCCCGGAGATCTCTATCTCCTAAGGTATCTAAAGTTTAGACCTTTATAGATCACTATCTACATGGTCTTAAACTTTTGAAGATAAGACTTTGAGATTACTATCTCAAAAATCTCCTCATCTATGAAGATTTTGTTATTACTGCAATCAAGTGTTTTATCTCTACAGTAGGATTAGTAATAATTTACTACTCCCACTGCATGACAGACATCTGGTATTTGTACACTCTAGCATACACTCAGCTTCTCGTAACTAATGCACAAGTGCAAGTAGTTGTAGCATTTACTTCCTCAACTCTTTGAGGTGCTATCCCTTAAGATAGGTCAGTACCATATCTTAAGGGTTAGAAGCCTTTCTTGGAATTTCTATGAATAGAATATGTCCAAGGTATACTACAAATGTGACAGTCCAATTATCCTCTTCTCTTGGCTTCTGAACAACTTCAGAACTAAGATCTAAGAGGTATCTTTGAAATCATATTTCAAGATATGGAATAACCAGATTATAAAACACTTATTATTATCCTTATATCATTTTAAATGATCAGGATATCATCTACATTTAGCGCAATGAACACATAAGCACTCCCACTAAGCTTCGCATGGCTCATCAAGATTTCATTTGAAATCATAACATTTATAATTTCATCAAATCTTATGGTCCATTTCAAAGAAGCTTATTTGAGTCCTTAGATGGATTCCTTATCTTGCACACCTTGCTTTCCTCAACCATGAAGCCCTGGGGCTACTTCATGTGAATATCCTCAGAGAGATATTCATAGAGGAATGCAATATGGACTTACATCTTGAAGATGCAATAGTCAAGTTGTGTAGCTAAGGTTAGCAATATTCTGATGATTTTAAGCATGTTCACCGAAAAGCAAGTCTCATTGCAAGCAATGTCTTCTCTTCTATGTGTAGCTCATTGCTACGAACTATGCTTTGAAGGTATGTATCTTCTCATCAGGTTCCCTTTCTCTTGAAGATCCATTTACACCTTTACGGGTCTTACCCATATAGGTGGATCCTCGAGGGTCCATATACAACACTTGTACATGAAGTCTACATTAGACTTTTATTGCTAACATCCATCTATCCATGCTATGATCTTCAGAAGCTTCATCACATGAAGTTCAATCATTGTCAGATTTCTCTGACACATGGAATCCATCCTCAAACTCATTTGAAGAGGTATTAGTGTTTCATTTTTAATTGTCCTCTTAGTTTCCAATTTCAGGAGCCTCATTATCTTCTCAAGATAAATGAGTTCCTACACTTCATTTTCATCTTGATTCTCAAGAGTCTCAACCTCTAAGAATCATATTCTCAGAGATGAGATACTTGGAATCTCAAGGTCATAAAGTAGGTATCCAATACCATTCTTTATTTTCCTAATGAAGCAGCACTTTCAAGTGCTAGATTCCAGCTTGCATGCATGGAATCATATTAAGCATATATATTGTAGTTTCTTCTACACATATATACCTGGAAACTAAGGGATAATTATGCTAAAATTCATCATTGATAAGATCATGTCACACATGATCCAATTGTATCTACCTATAACTCTATTGAGTTAAGGTGTGTTAGGAGGATTGAGATAGAAATGATATTTATATCTCTATAAGGTATTCTTTGAATTTATCTAACAGGTACTTGCTACCTAGATTAGATCAAATTCATTTTATCTTCCTTCAAACCTTTGGTTTTAAACCAAAAAAATGAAATCTTTGAACATTTCAAAGGTTTCTTAGGTGAAGAGAAGAAATCTCATATCATACATAATCATCAACAGATATCACATATCCGTAATGTTTACTATGATATAGATGATCTACATACATCAATATGCATGAGATCCTGAATACCTTGGCATCTTACACCTTTCTTTAAGAAGGGTGTATTGGACATTTTACTTTGAATACAATATTCAAAAGTATGTAAGTTTTTGAAATTTTAGACATTCTAAAGTTTCATCTCTTACTAGTCTATTGATCAAATCAATAGACAAATGTCCAGGGCTTGATGCTAGATCATTGTCAAATGATCTTCATCCTCCTATTGATCTTAAGGTTTAATTTCAGTATTTAGAAATGTTAATGAACCATTCATTAATTTTTCTAATTTAGTGAAGTCCACTAGATTATTAGATTACTTTCTGAAATATATACATCATAACTCTTTATGATAGTTCTA
The DNA here is from genome assembly GCA_037367405.1 of Ottelia alismoides. Classification (NCBI taxonomy): domain Eukaryota; kingdom Viridiplantae; phylum Streptophyta; class Magnoliopsida; order Alismatales; family Hydrocharitaceae; genus Ottelia; species Ottelia alismoides. Next base: position 227,714 of record JAZKJV010001196.1, on the reverse strand, counting down.
TCTCAGATTCATGTTTATTTCTAACATTTAGAAACAAACAATGAGTGTATTCTTATATCTAGGTCATAGAGACATTCTCTAAGACTAAGGACTCTCCCACTGAAATTAACAAGTCTATCAATCCAACAGAGATTGTTGCAACAATTGCATCAATATCCATGTGGATAACTATTAACCTTTAAGATCAAATTTTCCAGTCTTCTAAAACATATGCAACCTATTGCAAATGTCATCAGAAGATTGAGATACAATTATTTGACTTTATCTTATCAATGATTTATGTAGATTAATCTGATGCTCCATCCGAGTCCTTCTCTAAGGATTCTAGATAGACTTGATAGTCATACTATCAACACATCAACTTATTGCAGTATTGGCATTTATCCAACTCTTCGGATGACATATGGAAGTCATAGATGTATAGTCAACTCTTTGACCATACTTCTTACTCGGGTCCAACCCATGCTTCCACTGCGCTCCCTTTATCTATAAGCAACCATTGCTTAAGACTAAGGATCTCTTATGTAAGAGCATTTCAACATTTATACATGCTTCATTAAATTCATACAATATGAATATTATGAAGCTTCATGAATGACCAGAGTATAGATAGTAGAATAATGACACTCATCATCTACATCCATCTAAACTCTTAAAATATAGGTTCAGGTAGGTACTCAAACAATTTGAATACATCATCTCTTATAGAGCCACCATTCTGCATGATGCAGTGAACCATCTCATTCATGTCAAATGTCAAGAGCACATAAGTATGCCAGAATATCTTCATTGATTTTATAAGGATTATATGACAATTATGATCATCATCAACATGTCACTTCCAAAGTACATTTGATGATAGATCAAGACTATAGAGACACACAAACCCTAGGGTTGTAGTCCTATTATCTATTTAATTGTCATTCCTCAATATTATGAGGAAACTTGCATATTGCAACCACATACATTATGTGTCCAATTGCAAGTACAATATCTGGATCATGAGTCCAATCCATGATATTTTACTGGTTATTATTGAGTATATCATTGAGTGGGTTTTAATGAAGGATTATCTGAAATAAGAAATTTGCATAAATATATAAATATATATATTTTACTTTGATTTAGGATTTTTATATCAAAGTTGTCTTGTCTTGTCAACACTGAAAGTTCATTCCCTTAATCACTTTCAATGTAAGAGATATACTTACCATTATATCTCAACAAGATCTGGGATCTCCTTCCTTATCTTTGTTACATCCCAATAATATGAGAATCTGCAACTCGGATAAAAAGAAGCGGGAACACATTCCGCTTTGCAAGTCCAACTTGCATTTCCCAATTCGGTCTTTAACACCCGAGCCCACCACCCCTAAGGCGATGTTGACCCGTCGTTAATTGAACCAACCGTCAACAGGAATAGTACTCGCTATACGCAATCCAATATCGCCCCAATAATATGAGGATCCGATATTGGGGTCACTACGTATACGGCCTTACTCTTTCGAGAAGCAAAGAGTCCGATCCAGATGCGCTTGCATACAGGAGCTGTCACTTCGGACAGGCGTCTCCCACATACAATCCCTGGCGACGGAACCCTTCGCCTTGACGGGAGACCATGGATGTCACTTATGTGATCCTCCACCTCATATTCAAATTTTAATTAATTATCGTGAATCACATTCACATAATTAATTCTTCCAAGGGAATTATTAACTCTAATAATATTAGAGTATTTCAATCTTAATTGGATTCCAATTAATCTAATCATATTAAATTAATGATCCAATTAATATCCAACAAACATTTTAATAGTTACTTGAATAATGGTATTATCTCAAATACGTATTATTTCGAATTGTAATAATTAGAAAAATACATCTTAATCCCTCGGACATTATCCCGGCCCTACCCGCTGTCATGGCCAGTACCGACGAGAGTGGGACGGACCACATACGTTGCAACCCGCAACCCCAATGCTCTCCGACTAGGCACCATATCCGCCTCGGGAAAGGATAATGCCAAATTGATTAATTTGTAATTGAGATGATCATCGGTTCTTCAACCGAAATTGTACCATATAGTAATAATCAAAACATTTTTGATTAACATTATAATGAGATTTGCTAAACAAATCTCAAGTCCTATTCAAGCAACATGTTTGTTGGAATGTTGATCATGTAGATCATGTAACCAATCTTGATCTAGATCACATCTAATCATTTGTTGGTTAGGGCAAAGTCATTTAAGGACATAATTATCATTAAATATTTCACAAATATTTATGCATAATTATTCCAGGAAATTAAACAATTTAATTTCACTAATTAATTAAATGACAATCACTAGGTTCTTGATTAGGAAAGTATTTTCAGCAGTGACCCTCACTTACTAAAAATATCATATCTCAATCAATTTAAATCCAATTTAAGCAAAGTAAATTTCTAAAGTTTGCTAACTTGATTTACAACAGAACCCAAGAGATTTGCACGCATTTCAAGGCGTATCAAATCCGCAATTAACATCTTAATTACGTCATGATCCGCAGTCCCCGAAACAGTGGATACATGTTCACTAAAATGAGCATATCTAGAGCAAACGGAATCGAAATCACGCAAACTCAGATCCTACGGTTTCCTTATTTAATGGGGAATAAAATCCAAATATTATTTCCGTGTTTAAACAATTTAAACAGAGCCGAAAATAATATCAAAACAGAGATGCGAAAATGAAATGCAAGAAAAACTTTCGCAAACCCTAATGAACCCAAGTCGTCCTCGGTTTATGGATCGTATCCAAAAACACTGACCTAAGGCTCTGATACCACTTGAAGGATATGGTTAGATCCTCAAGCGCATCACGGAAGCGTGATCGTCGCATCGAATACGACGAAGAACGACTAGTCGCACTAGTTGTTCTATGCAGCGGAAATTAAAAAATTTTCTTGCGACGAAACCACATGATCCAAGAACACTTCTCGGATCGTTTCGTCTAAACCACAAACAAGTATTAGGTTTACCTCTTGAAGCGTGGTTGCGATCAAGTCTCTAAACAAAGAGACCTCCTGTCTCAAGTCCGATCCGACGGAGGAGACGCTTGCGAGCGCGGGGATGAACCGCGTGCTTCTCGCAATCCATGTTGATGATCCAAGCGGCGGATCTCCTGATCTCGACACACGAGATCCGATGTATTCTTCACGAGCGGGGCGCACCGAAGGAGATGGAGATCCACGAGCAAACCATCGGGCAGCATAACGACGATGCCGCGGCGATGGAGAACCTCTCTAGGGCATCCATGGTGGACGGCCACATGAGAGAGATGGAGAGAGGACGTGTAGAGAGAATGAGAGAGAGAGTGATTTGTTGCCTCAACTTATGTGTCTGTGTAAAGAAGAGCAATGGGGTGCCTCTCCTTATATAGGGTTTTGGGATCCATGGATCTCAATCCATGTGTCAACACAAATCCAATGGTCCACATCAATTTGTGTTTCTTTCAATGGTCATGATTTGTTGCTAAAAACACAACAACAATTAATTTAATAAAAAATCAAATATACAATAAATATAATTTGATTTTATATCAAATCAATCTCCAATGGAGAAATAGGAAAGGAGGCAAGCCTCCTTCCATAAGGAGGGTGGACGGCCACCAATTCCTCATGGGAATTGTGGCCGTCCCCTCTCCTTTTTAGGAAGGGAGCTTCCTTTTTCCTATTACATGAGATTATATTATCTCATGATTCTCTCCAATATTTGCAACAACTTTTGTTGCAAATTATTTCACAAAAATAAATCCAATTTATTTTGTGAACATTATAATCATGCCATTGGAAATTTGTGAATCACATTCACAACCCAAAACAAAATGTAAATTACATTTTCAATTTAATGTCCAATGTGAATCCAATTCACATTAACATTTAATTAACAAATGTAAATTACAAATAGCTCTCTCTTATATATTATAAATCACATTTATAATATATATGACTAATATGGATATTGCTATCCACATTATTCATATCCATGATAATTAAATCATATTTAATCATCTTGGATCTCTATTCTCTTGTGTCCAAATAATATGAATCATATTCATATTACTTACATCTTTGATAATCAAATCACATTTAATTATCTCAGATAACTCTCTTTATAATATGAATCAAATTCATATTACTCATGATAATTAAATCACATTTAATTATCCATTTTCTCAATGCTCGGATACATAAATCAACAATAGAATTATCCATGAACTAATTCAAGGATAATGCGCTTTCTCCGCAGATACTTGGAGATAAGGACAGGGCGATTGTATTGCTCCACGTATAGTGACATGGATATTGAGATCGTATCTCAAATCCAGATCGCGGGCCTCCCATAGATGCTTGATTAAATCAAGACCGTAAATCTAATCTTCTCATTGTATCTGAATCACATTCAGATCAATGTCCAATACTTGGACCAAGATCAGATCACTTCTCTACTGAGAGGAGTCACTAAAATCCAGACCCGTTTCATCACTCCCTAGGAATGGAAGCGTCATGGTTATACAATCGTTTATGATCACATCACCCTCAGGTATTCCCAATACCTGTACATCCTACATACTGGAAGACTCAGACTAAACCCGAGGTATTCGATCAACTTTATACTGTCTACTTCATGGTTTTATCAGTAAGTTTCTCATTCGACCATTGGGAGTCGGTATCGATCATATACTTTCCAAAAGCATATATCATACCTAGGTCTTGATCATATACTTTCCAAAAGTATATATCAAACCTACAAATTCAGTCAAGCTTCCAAAGCGAGACGATCGTGCGCACGGAATTTGATTCTTCCCAATATCTCATGAGTGAGCTCATGTCTTCCGGTTCAGTAACTGAACCTGTATGATCCCTTTGAGAGATCGTATTACTCATATGCCCTTATATGCACACCAGCGCGCCGGTGTGTAGACCTTGATTAGGTCATCAACCTATTGGTCTGCCAAATGTACATACTTAGACATATAGCAACACATCTGTCTCCGGTCAGAGGATGCGTGCCTATATCCTGACAGCATACGATATAGGACTTTGGTTATCTCGATCTCGTTAAGTCAACTCTTTGACCTAACTAATCTGACACCTCCGAATCTCTATTCCTATGCAGAGGACCTGCATCAAGAGGTCGGTCAGATATCAGCCTTCAGAGATAAGGATTGCCATCTCCTACTCAGGCTGGAGATCATCTCTTAACAATCATCTGACGGTGCTTGATGAGTCCTCAATCTAACTCTTTAGATATTCATTCAAGCACCAGCCTCTATGATTCAATAGTTGAATCAACAGCTGTATGATCATCAAGATGGCCATGGTACATAACCCTAATTGTACTAAGGGACCTATTATGCAAATTATGTATTCTTCATTTCAGATTAAGGAGTGAATTGCAATAACATTTATTGCATAATGGCTCGTCGTGGGCTCGCATTTCCAACACTAAGGTGGTCAGAAGAGGGCCTGGATGGGTGGGGTTGGGGAGGGGGAAGAGGAGGAGGACCAGTTGGAGGAGGCGGGGCTAGGACGAGGAGGTCTTGGAAGGGGCAGGGCTGGGGAGGAAGGGGCGGAGGAGGACCAGATGGAGGCGACAGGGCTAGGGAGGAGGTGGTCGGAAGAGGGACTGGAGGGGGGGGTGTTGGGGAGGATGGGGCGGAGGAGGAGGCGAGAGGAGGAAAAGTAAAGAACATATCTACCCAAACTAGTCAATCTAAGTACCTTCGCATCCCAAATTTTAACGTATGTTAGAGATGCAAATGGACAACAACTAACCCGAGGGCCACAAGTGATAAATGTGAAAGAAATCGAGGGTACAAGTGACATTCCAAAAAGAGGGACATAAGTGATATTGCAATATCTCGTAGGGGTACAAGTCATAAAAATCCTAGAAAAAATTAAAAGAATACCATAATACAATCTCAAGTATCCTCTCGACACAATAGAACTAGAAAAGCGTAGCTTTACAAGCATGTACTTTAAAATAGACTCCGCATATGATGTTACGTTTCCATCATCCTTTTTTTAACGAACCAAAAAAGCATAAGTCTACCTATCAAGTAGTCACCTAAAACTCGTTTAATCGATAAGGCCCAAGTGAGACTTTATGAACACCGTTGATCAAGCTAGGGACTTCCCTCACTCCCCCTGTCTTTCAATCGACATGATCTTGTTGAGATCATAATTCTTCATTCTCTCATTCTCTACCAATTGCGCTCCCTAGCCCTATGTATTCCAGTAGGAACAATGGGATCCCCAACAAAAGCAAAGGTACACTATTTGAAAGAGTGAAACAACCCCAAATCCGAGTTACTCTGCTCTACATCATCCCAACTGCAACTCTCATGAGAGCTGGGCCATTTTAGATCAGAATGATTTGGGAGGACGCCTTCTAGGAGCTGGTACCTTATCTAAATCTTTCTACCCTCCCGAGAACATTCTTTGACCACCACCCGTTGATATAAAATTTGGAGCCTTTTAGAAAACAAAAATCTAACTTTAAGATTGAAACATTTTGGACCTTCCTATGGAGATTTGACTCATTCATTATGGTAAGAGAGACCTTTTCAGACAACCCTTTTCACCGTTGGGCCCTTAAAATAAAAAGGTTGAAACTGAACATAACAGCCTGGAAAATTAGATTTGCCAATCTGGATCGATTGAAGATTGAGGAATATGATATGAGGAAGCAACGACCTAATTAACACGGATCAAAGCCGGTAACAGAAACACCAGTCTTTTACGTAGATCGGACTCGACAAAAAGCAGCAAAAAATCCATTTTTGCCCTCAAAACTACGATGGAATTCAATATGAAGATCCCATTGGAATCGCAAATATTGCAACTTCTTCCTATGAAAAACATTTTAAGGACCCAAACATACATACAGGACCCCCTGATTTACTAGTTGGAACCTGGCTTGATTAAAACTATTTTAAACCCCGATGAGCTCAATGTGTCGTTCTCCCTGCAAGAGGTGGAGAGGGTCATCAGATCTAAATCTCACAAAGCTCCTGATCCTAAAGGGGCTATTGCCGAAATTTTCACATCTTAATGGCCCACCAATAAACGTGACTTCCTCTGACATGTTTCGATATTTGGAAAAGGAGAATGGAAATATTAAAAACCTAAGATACATAAACAACTTATCATTTCCCTTAAATATAAATCCGAAGACAGACAAGACATAGCAAACTACTGTACAATTAGCTAGATAAACCTACCACCTAGAATTTATCTCTAAGGTGGTCAGAGGAGGGCCTAGATGGTCGGGATTGGGGAAGAATGGGAAGAGGAGGACCAATTGGAGGGGACGGGGCTAGGGAGGAGGAGGTGGTCGGAGGAGGGCTTGGAAGGGGAAGGGCTAGGGAGGAGGGGGCGGAGGAGGAGGACCAGATGGAGGCAGCAGGGCTAAGGAGGAGGTGGTCGGAGGAGGGACTGGAGGGGGTGGAACTGGGGAGGATGGGGCAGAGGAGGAGGTTGTCAAAGGAGGAGGAGAGAGGAGGGAGGAAGAGTGAAGGGCATATCTACCCAAGCGAGAAAATTTAAGTACCTTTGCCTCCCAAATTTTAACGTATGTTAGAGTTGTAGATGGACAACAACTAACTCGATGGGCACAAGTGATAAATGTGAAGGAAGTCGAGGCTACAACTGATATTCCAAAAAAAGGAGGGGCATAACCAAGGCCCTAAATGTCGGTTTCGGTCAACATTTCGGTATGACCAAAACAGAACTTCAGTGGAATTTCGACCAGAATTTCGGTCATTTCGGTTATTTTTTGTACGAGTACCTCCATATTTCGGTCATTTCGGTCGAATTTCGATTTCGACTGGATGTCGATATTCGACAGAAATTTGACCGAATTACGTTGAAATTTGAGGCCATGGACATAACATATATTGCAATATCACATAGGTGCACAAGTGATAAAACCCTATAAAAAATTAAAAGAATACCATAACACAATCTCAAGTATCCTCTCGACACAATAGAACAAGAAAAGCATAGCTTTACAAGCATGTACTTTAAAATAGACTCCACACCTGATGTTACGTTTCTATCATCCTTTTTTTCACTGACCAAAAAAGCATAATGCTACCTATCAAGTAGTCACCTAAAACTCGTTTAATCGATATGGCCGAAGTGGGACTTCACGAACATTGTTGATCAAGCTAAGGACTTCCCTCACTCCCCTTGTCCTTCAATCGACATGATCTTGTTGAGATCATAATTCTTCATTCTCTCATTTTCTACCAATTGTGCTCCCTAGCCTTGTGTATTCCAGTAGGAACAATGGGAATCCCTGCAAAAGCAAACATGGTTGAAAAGTCCACTATTTGAAAGAGTGAAACAACCCCAAATCTGAGTTACTCTGCTCTACATCCCAACCGAAACTCTCCTGGGAGCTGGGCCATTTTAGACCAGAATGATTTGGGAGGATGCCTTCCAAGATTTGGTACCTTATCTAAATCTTTCTACCCTCCCAAGAACATTCTCTGACCACCACCCGTTGAATATTAAAGGTGGAGCCTTTTAGAAAACAAAAATCATGCTTTAATATATAAGCATTTTGGATAAAAAAAACCTTCCTATGGAGACTTGACCCCTTCATTATGGACAAGAGAGACCTTTTCAGACAACCTTTTTCACCGTTGGGCTCTTAAATAAAAATGTTGAAACTGAGCATAATTGCCTGGAAAATTACGATTGCCAATCTGGAACGATTGAAGACTGAGGAATATGACATGTGGAAGCAACGACCTAAATTAAGATGGCTCAGAGACGGTGACGGAAATACGACGTACATAGATTGGACTCGGCAAATCGCAGCGAAAATTTCCATTTCCCCTCAAAAATGCGATGGAATTCAATGTGAAAATCCCATCGGCATCGCAAATATTGCAACTTCTTTCTATGAAAACCATTTCAAGGACCAAAACATACATACACATACAGGACCCCCTGATTTACTAGTTGGAACCTGGTTTAATTGGAACTATTTTAAACCCCTGATGAGCTCAATGTGTCGTTCTCCCTGCAAGAGGTGGAGAGGGACATCAAATCTCCTAAATCTCACAAAGCTCCTTGTCCTAAAGGGGCTATTGCCGAAATTTTCATATCTCAATGGCCCACCATTACACGTGACATCCTCTGACATGTTTCGATATTTGGAACAAGAGGATGGGAATCTTCGAAACATAAGATATATAAACAACTTATCATTTCCCTTAAATATAAATCGGGAGACAAACCGGACATAGCAAACTACTGTACAATTAGCTAGATAAACCTACCACCTAGAATTTATCTCTAAGGTGGTCAGAGGAGGGCTTGGATGGGCGGGATTGGGGAAGAAGGAGAAGAGGAGGACCAGTTGGAGGGGACAGGGCTAGGGAGGAGGAGGTGGTCGAAGGAGGGCTTGGAAGGGGCAGGGCTGGGGAGGAGGGGGCGGTGGAGGAGGACCAGATGGAGGCGGCAAGGCTAGGGAGGAGGTGGTCAGAGGAGGGCCTGGAGGGGGTGTGGCTGGGGAGGATGGGGAGGAGGAGGAGGTTGTCAGAGGAGGAGAGAGGAGGGAGGAAGAGTGAAGGACATATCTACCCAAGCGAGTCAATTTAAGTACCTTTGCGCCCCAAATTTTAATGTCTGTTGGAGATGTAGATGGACAACAACTAAACCGAGGGCACAAGTGATAAATGTGAAAGAAGATGAGGGAACAAGTGATATTCCAAAAAAAGGAGGTACATAACATATATTGCAATATCTCATAGGCGCACAAGTGATAAAAACCCTAGAAAAAATTTAAAGAATACCATAATACAATCTAAAGTATCCTCTCAACACAATAGAACAAGAAAAGCGTAACTTTACAAGCCGGTACTTTAAAATAGACTCCACATCTGATGTTACGTTTCTATCATCCTTTTCTTCACTAACCAAAAAAACATAATGCTACATATCAAGTAGTCACCTAAAACTCGTTTGATCGATAAGGCCTAAGTGGGACTTTATGAACAATGTTCATCAAGCTAGGGACTTCCCTCACTCCCCTTGTCTTTCAATCGACATGATCTTATTGAGATCATAATTCTTCATTCTCTCATTCTCTACCAATTATGCTCCCTAGCCCTATGTATTCCAGTAGGAACAATGGCATCCCATGCAAAAGCAAACATGATTGAAAAGTCCATTGTTTGAAAGAGTGAAACAACCCCAAATACGAGTTACTCTGCTCTACATCCCAAGCGAAACTCTCCTGGGAGCTGAGCCATTTTAGATCGGAATGATTTGGGAGGATGCCTTCCAGGATTTGGTACCTTATCTAAATCTTTCTAGCCTCCCGAGAACATTCTCTGACCACCACCCGTTGATATTAAAGGTGGAGCCTTTAAGAAAACAAAAATCTGCTTTAAGATTAAAACATTTTCGAGAAAAAACCTTCCTATGGAGACTTGACCCGTTCATTATGGTCAAGATAGACCTTTTCAGACAAACCTTTTCACCGTTGGGCCCATAAAATAAAAAGGTTGAAACTGAACATAATTGCCTGGAAAATTACGGTTGCCAATCTGGATCAATTGAAGATTGAGGAATATGATATGTAGAAGCAACAACCAAAATTAAGATGGCTAAGAGACGGTGACGGAAACACCCGTCTTTTACATAGATCAGACTCGGAAATCGCAGCGAAAAATTATTTTCCCTCAAAACTGCAATGGAATTCAATGTGAAGATCCCATCGACATCGCAAATATTGCAACATCTTTCTATGAAAGCCTTTTTACGGACCCAAACAGGACCTCCTGATTTTCTAGTTGAAACCTGGTTTGATAGGAACTATTTTAAACCCCGATGAGTTCAATGTGTCGTTCTTCTACAAGAGGTGGAGAGGGTCATCAGATCTCCTAAATCTCACAATGCTCCTGGTCCCAATGGGGCTATTGACGAAATTTTCATATCTCAATGGCCCACCATTAAACATGACTTCCTCTGACATGTTTCGATATTTGGAAAAGGAGGATGGGAATCTTCAAAACCTAAGATACATAAACAACTTATCATTTCCCTTAAATATAAATCGAGAGACAGACAGGACATAGCAAACTACTGTCCAATTAGCTTGATAAACCTACCACCTAGAATTTAACTCTAAGTTGGTCAGAGGAGGGCCTAGAAGGGTGGGGTTGGGGAGGAGGCGGAAGAGGAGGACCATTGGAGGGGGCGGGGCTAGGAAGAAGGAGGTGGTCGAAGGAGGGCGTGGAAGGGGCAGGGCTGGGGTGGAGGGGGTGGAGGAGGAGGACCAGATGGAGGCGGTAGGGCTAGGGAGGAGGTGGTCGGAGGAGGGCTTGGAGGGGGTGGGGCTGGGGAGGATGGGGCGGAGGAGGAGGAGAGAGGAGGGAGGAAGATTGAAGGATATATCTATACAAATTAGTCAATTTAAGTACCTTTGTGTCCCAAATTTTAACGTCTGTTGGAGAAGCAGATGGACAACAACTAACCTGAGGGGTACAAGTGATAAATCTGAAAGAAGACAAGGATACATATGATATGCCAAAAAAATGAGGGATATAACTGATATTGCAATATCTCATAGGGGCACAAGTGATAAAAACCATAGAAAAAAATAAAAGAGTACAATAATACAATCTCAAGTATCCTCTCGACACAATAGTACTAGAAAAGCGTAGCTTTACAAGCCTGTACTACAAAACAGACTCCACATCTGATGTTACGTTTCTATCATCCTTTTTATCGCTAACCAGAAAAGCATAATGCTATCCAAGGCCTTAAATGTCGGTCTCGATCACCATTTTGGTTGCGACTAAAACAGAATTTCGGTGGAAATTCGATCGGAATTTCGATCATTTTTTGTACTAGAAACCCCATATTTCGGCCATTTCGGTCGAATTTCGATTTCGACTGGATATCGATATTCGACAGAAATTCGACCGAATTTCGCTGAAATTTGAGGCCATGATGCTACCTATCAAGTAGTCATAAAACTCGTTTAATCGATAAGGCCCAAGTGGGACGTTATGAACACCGTTGATCAAGCTAGGGACTTCCCTCACTCCCCCTTATCCTTCAATCAACTTGATCTTGTTGAGAACATAATTCTTCATTCTCTCATTCTCTACCAATTGTGCTCCCTAGCCCTGTGTATTCCAGTAGGAACAATGGGATCCCCTGCAAAAGCAAACCTGATTGAAAAGTCCACTATTTGAAAGAGTGAAACAACCCCAAATCCGAGTTACTCTACATCCCAACCAAAACTCTCAGAGGAGATGGGCTTTTATAGATCAGAATGATTAGGAAGGATGCCTTTCAGGTTTTGGTAGCTTATCTAAATCTTTTTGCCCTCCCGAGAACATTATCTGACCACCACATGTTGATATTAAAGGTGGAGCCCTTTAGAAAACAAAAAACTTGCTTTATGATTTAAACATTTTGGATAAAAAACCTTCTTATGGAGACTCGGTACATTCATTATGATCAAGAGAGACCTTTTCAAACAACCTTTTTCACTCTGGATGGGTGTGGTCAGGAAAAGGAGCTTCCAAGATTACTGCACAAGTGGAGGAACTTACAAAAGATTTCTCGAAATGAGAGGTATGAAAAGCATTGGTGGACACGAATGAAAATGGTTCCCCAAGATAAGATGGCTTCCAGAATGTCTTCAACGTGTTCAGGGAGGTGGTAAAGTTTGACATCTTTGATTTGGTCAGGGAATTTCAAGAGGGAAACTCTGATTTTGAGGGCATCAGCAAGGTTTTGATCTTCCTCCTACCGAAGACATATGCTTGTATTCGATCTCATCGAGATCTCAATATGCAGCTCAAAATAAGAAGATCAAAGTCATTTGACCCTCCGTCCAGAAGCTCACATAACCTCGGTTGATCCTTAAAGAGAATGGTGACATTGAAGCCCCACCCCCACCCCCCGAATGAAAGGGATCCTTGATTGAGCCATTGTATGTATTTGTCTATGTGCATATATGCATGCATATGTGTGCACATGTTTGTGTGCGTACGAGCACATGTGTGTGCGCTCTCCACCTTGAGAGGAAGTGCTATGATGGAGTATTTCCTGGATTTCCTCGATATATAAAGAAATTTCACCTCGCTTGTCAATAAGGATGTCATGTTTTCTAAGTCTAAAGGTATATAAGAAAAAAGGGGATAGATTGCATCAACCATGCTAGCAATAAAAAGAGAAGCCTGTGCACAAGTCTTGTTGTATGAGAGCCAAGGAAAAATAATAGCATTTTAGATCTATTGTATTAACAAAATGAAAACAAATATTCTTACCTCGGTGTCGTCAATTTTATACCAGATGCCTTGCAAATCTTTGACATAACAAACATAATGTCCAGAAAAGGATGCATTCAGTGTGTCTAAATGCACAACAACAGCATATAACAGGTAGAGAGGAGGGCTATCACCGGTGCCAGTCATGTATGGAATCATATCCAGCATGTCAGGAAACGTAACACATTTGTTGATTTTGCCATATTTGCCTGTCTGATAATAAAGTCAATATACAACCAGTACAAACAGATATATAAGGTACAAAGAAAAATCAATGTATTTCCAAGTAGGAGAAAGAGTATTACTTTAAATATATTAATTGCAATCCATTAGAGACTGGACCAAATTTAAGCCTCCAATGTTAAATAGATTATGTTATACTACTATGTATATGAATTATTTTCTTGCAAATATTTTTTCCTGCATTATATTTCTGTAGTCCTGCCCAGACTCGGTTCAAATAAACAAAATCAAGCCTGTGATCCTTCTGACAATTCTCCAATGTTGCTTGGGCAATAATGTAAGCAGTTTATGGACGTTAAATGCCAACGTCTAAATTTGCCCAAGCACAAACAGAAAATATTGTAAACTTAATATTGTTTTCGTGTTCAAGAATCGTGTTTTTCACATCTCTGAATATATAAGTGTGCTCTCTAAGTCATTCCCTTCAACCCCGGTGCATTTCATCAATGGGGTCATCACTCTAATTCCGGATTGCCTTGATGCTAAAATTCACGTTAATGGATAAATGTTCCCGGATAGGGACATCCACGGTCACTAAATTGATTGGAATCTTGACTTTTTATTCCCTTCCAATAATCACTAACCTCATATTTGACATGTTTGCCCCTAATGGAAGCCTCTCTTAGTATGTCCACAATTAATTATGGGCTTCACAAAAAGGTCTAGATCAGACGGGGGAATAGTTGTAAAAGTCCGCTGAGTAGGCCCACTAGTCGAGTTAGTGGGGTGGCCGCCCAAATATTTACCAATCGGTCAATAGTCAGTTAGCCAACTACTCGGCCCGATTAGTTGGCCGACTAGTTGCCCAATTTCGCATGAAGATACAATATTTTTTGTTTTTGTTATTTTAAAATACAAACTTAATATAAGATGCTTAATGATTTATTTAAATTCAATTATTCCTTTTGTTTCTTATGATAATATAAAAATGTATAAATGTAATATATAAGAATTTATGTAAAAATAGTAATAATTAAAAAAATTCAAAACCGACTAAAGTCCGGCTAAATCCGATTAGTCGTCCAACTACCGATTAATGCTTAGTTATTGACCTAGCCCACCGAGTACTGACTACCTACTTCTGCAACCTTGCACGATGGATCATCTAATTACAAACTTTAGAATGCAAGACTCGTTAGAACTTTCCCTTGATAATAGACTAGAAACATATTCATGTGGAAACTGTCATTCCTAGCCCCACCAATCATATAGAGCCATACCAATTGCCTCCAGAAGCCCACATCACAAGACTCAAGGTGCAAATATGAAGCAAAATAATATCCATTAGCGACTCCACGAAACTACCTTCATAGAGACATTTGCCCTCCCTCAAACCAACAAGATAAAACCCTCAACAAATACCAACCTGCTCCCTACCAGCCTTCACAGTGGCATACAATGTCACATCTTAACACTATCTTAGCACCAACTATCCTCTCGATCTACATTATCAACCATGCCCTTACAATCTCTGCCCCCAACCTTCACTCCTCACACCATCTCAACCCCTCTCTGAAGTCAAAAGGCCCTCATCGTTGTACAAATCCTCCCTCTACCACTTCCCCCAATTGACTCAACACCTTGTCAAATAGTCGACACCCTATATCCAACCAAAGACCCAAAGTCCAAAGGCCGCCATACATCCACTACCACCCTCGTGCATCCATTCTTCTAACACGTCACATGGTAGTACTCTATTATATACGTCCATGGATCACCCAAACCAAATGTTTCATACCTCCTCCCCTCCCTCCCAAAAAAAGTCTCCTTCTCAACAATAGCAACCACTTCAATACCCACACCCCCTGTGGTGCATTGTGTCCCTCGTCTAAGTAGCTGACACCCATTTCGAGAACCCTTGAACCCACCCCTTTGTTGCGAGCCGTGAAATCTGTAATGGTCGTCCAACAGTTGACATCACCAGCTACAACCATCGAATAGAGTGTCTCCTCCGTGCTAGGGAAGGACCCCATGGTGAACAACCCCAATCCTTCCCAGCACCATGTGACATCATGATCTTTAAGTTAAAGATAGACCCGACATCAAATTTATGCTTTGATCTAATAATCAGGTTTTACGTTATTGGGAGTTGATATCCAAACCACCACCCCATAATCAAGGTCAGCAACCAGATTAAAATGGATCTCGAACTCAGGTAAGACCCTTTGTGCCAGAATAAACCCTCATATTGAGATGGCATTTGAATCCAAATGTGAGATAGATTTGTGGAATCCACCCTCTAAAAAATAGCACCATGTGTCACGCAAAACATATCATCAGATCAAGCAGCCACAGATATGGCATACATGAGGATCCCTGAAAGAGAAACTTCTTAACAAGGCTTGCATCAAACCATGGGGGTGCATCCACCTTTGTTGTGACCAAATCCATACACCCAAGAATTTTCCAACATTGTTGTCGAAGATTTTAAAATCCTACAACCATGAAACTAGTTAATCTAGCTGACGCTGACATCACGATTGGTTACATTTACTAGCTGAAGATTGGATCCCACCTCGAGAAAGCGCCTCGTCAAAATTGGTCTTCATGTGTCCTTCGACATCACAAGTTTGACAATGAAGGTGATCCCAACTTATAAATGTCCAAACACTTCAACCATCGATGTAAGCATCTCCGAGAAGTGAACCCAATAGGATGGCAAGGATGTCGACCCTAACAACCTCAATCACCATAAAGCCAAATACCCCATATAAATTCCTTTCATCCATGCGACTTAAGTCGGGCAAGGCCAATGTAATCATGCAAAGCCTCATAGGTTTCGCATGCCTCAATCTCCACAACACAACATTCGATAAGAAAGAAGAGACATTAAAAGTGTTTTCGATCACCATCAAGAACACACCGGTGCTAACCCGGCCTCTAACAAAACAAGCATAACACATATGGGCTCTCCCACTAGGCATGCCACCAGGTATTCCATGCATGCCCAGAGTAGAACACCCAACACCTCCTGAGATGAATTATGTATCCCCCATTCGGACCACAATCATGATGCCCATATCATTAAGGACCATCCAAGGCATGTCTCATGTGTGTGTCCCACCATCTTGCAGTTGCAATGCACTACTTATACTCTCTAGCTTTATACCTATTCCTCCTGAATCTGAAGCATGACACACCACGTGATAAACTTGCACTACCCCCACCCTCTTCACCTCCTCACCTTCATTGAAGCTTTCGACTAACATTTTCAAAATCTTTTATATGAAGAAAATTCTAAATTATACATCCATCTTTAATAATGGCATTAATCAAATCACAAAAATAGTCAAGCATGCTAAACTGATGCAACTTTGACCCAAATGAAATTAGTAATCAAATGAAGATCTTTAAACCAAAATACCACTTCCCATTATTTCTCTCATTTTCCAAAATCGATATATTTAATAGTAATGCACTAAATTGAAATATTATAGAAAATTGGAACCCAAATATATTATTTTCAAATGTGATCTTGATTTTCGTATTAATGGAAATTTCAATGAGGTGAGAGAAAAACAAAAGAACGAGTAAGAATAACAAATGAGCGAGTTATCAAGCCAAAGAATCCCCACTTTGTTCTACAACGTTAGTGATAAGAAAAAGGTTGCCAACATTTTATTCCACATAAAGACCACATATACAAACATTTAGTTGCATGTAATTCCCACGGTTCACCTCTGTATAAAATCAAACCGAAGATATTCCCATGTTAAGTGCACTCAACCATATGGATTTGCCATACTTAACAAATTGAATAGATTGATCTCATGAATTTATTTATTGTATACTTCTTCAAAAAGTAAAAGCATTTGGAAATTGTTTTCTTCTTTCTTCAAAGGAATGTAGTATTATAATACATTTTTAATTATATTTATCTATGTATGAAGGCCTTTTTCTATATACGAAAATAATAACCCGGAACAAGGTTCAGGGAAATGGTATGCAAATGTGTTCGGACATGTCAGTGAATAGTGTTAAGCGGCATGCTAGGCATATGCGAGGTATATGCAGTTTCCTAATTTTTTATTTAAAAATAAATAAATAAAAAGGCAAAGCCTTCTCCCACTATAAGTAGAAATTTAAAAAACAAATATCTAAAAAAAATAGTACAGTTGATGCATACATGATATATAAAATGTTATTTGTTATAAGAACACTTAAGACGAAAGTTATTTCTTTACTTTAATACGTGTCTATAAACTATTGATACATATCTAGCAACTATAGAAGTACAGAGATGAAGTTATTATGTATCATGTCTCTAATGCAGTAGAACATTTTCGGAATGGTCCCCTGGCTGGAACCTTAGAAAATGTGTCTGGACTTTGCTCCACTGAGCTGGCATGGGATGTAGAGATAAAGCTATTATGTATCATGTCTCTAATGCAGGGGCAATCCACCTCGATGTGTTTAGTCCTCGCATGGAAGGATGGCAATAAATGATCAACATGATTATCACACAGCAGTTGTATGGTAAGATGTGCGTCAATGTTAGGTCAGTCGGAACAGACCTGACCCACATCATCTTGTGTTATCGTGTGATATGGCTCTGTATTCAGATTCAGCCCTTAGCCTAGCAGCATACTTTGTTTTTTTTTGTTTTTCCATAAGACCAGTGAGCTCAATGAACACTGCAAATCCAAACGTTAACTTCCTCTCATTAGGGTATCATGCATAACCAACATATGTACAGGTTGTGATAGCAAGGAATGTCCCTTCGCCGAAGAGTAACTATGTACCTGGAGAAGACTTCAAGTACCTTAGGATCATCGAGATTGCATCCATAAGTGCCTGACATGGTTGCTCCATAAACTGACTAACTTTACTCACGGCAAAGATGTATGGTTTAGTAATAATCACATACAGGAGCTTCCCAACGATCTCTATGTACCAGATCTTATCCACCTCATATGTATCATCATCATACAATTTCATGCTAGGATCCATAGGAGTAGTAGCAGATCTGCAACATGCAATCTCAATCTCTAGAAGGATAGCAACCTTATGGAGTTTGTATCTCCATTAACACTCCCTCGCAACAATGAACCCAAGTGGTTGCTACAAATAGACTTCCTTCTGCATGTCTTCATACAGAAAGGCATTCTTAACATCAAGCTGGGAGAGCACCCAGTCTCTCACTATTACAACAGAAAGGAGGATCCGTAGCATAGACTAGCATGCCATCAGAGAGAAAGCGTCCAGGTAGTCCATCCCATATATCTAAGCAGACCCACATGCCACAAATCTGATCTTATAGTGATCATCACTTTCATCTGCTCTATACTTCAATATAAGGCTATTTACATCATATGGTAGTGGCACATGTTGTTGCAGTAACTAAGTTTATGTGCTATCATAGCTAAACACCACTAACCGTCATGGATAGCCTCCTGGTATATAGAGGCAATGGGTTAGCCTCGTGCATCATGGAAGAGTCGAGATCAGATCAAATCTGATTTAGGTCAACTAGTCGTACTAGTTGGCAAGGAAACGGAAAAATAAAAAAATAGATGAAACCACATGGCATGGGAACCTTTCTCATGTCGTTTAATCAAGATCACATGAGTTTAGACTTACCTCTTGAAGTGTAGTTGTGATCCTAAGAGCTTCAAAGTAAGAAGCCTCTTGACTCAAGTCCGATCCGACAAGAATGCACTTGCGAACATGATGATGAGTCGCGTACTTCCCCTAATCCCAAGCAATAATCCAAGCAAGGAACCTACCTATTTCGTCTCACGAAATCACTTTTCTTCACGAGCACAATGCACAAAAGAGGATGAAGTTCCTGGAGCAACCGATCTGGCAGCACGACGAAGGGTAGCAATAATCGTGATCGCCACCAACTTTGGGCAAGAGGACGGCCTAGGGTTGTGGAGAGAGAGGGAGTTCGAACATGTAGAGAGAATGAGAGAGAGAACTTAGCTTACGCAATAATTGCATATACCTTCTCTTAAAGAGGGTTAAGGCTAGCCTCTCTTTTATAGCATTTTAAAAGTTCATGGATCCTAATCCATATGCTCTCAATAATCAATGGTTTAGATTGATTAGTATTTCTTTTAAGCTCTCAATAAACACAAAAGAAAACTTAAAGAGATAATTTGAAACAATTTTCAAAATACCTTAAAAATAATTTATTGATAAATGGATTTAATTAAAAGAGGCTCCACTATTTACTAAAAACAGGGTGGACATCCACCATGCTTTAACAACCCAAGGATGTCCACTCTAAGCAACGGAATGAGTCAAATTAATGTATCCATTATATTCATTAATTGAGTATTGAATTATCACATAGTAATTCCAAATTATTTGTGATAATTGCAAGTATACCATTGACTATTGAAAATTAAATTCTTCCATCCAATATTTAATGTAAATCATATTTACATTAAATTATGTGATTTGAATCCAATTCACATTAACATATAAACTGTGAATCTCATTCGCAATTAACTCTCTCCAGGATATTAAGGATCATATCCACATTATCCATGATACTGTGAATAGCGTTATCCACATTAACCTATCTATGATAAGTAAATCCAATTTAATTATCATGTATTTAATTATCCAATTTTCCAATGCTTAAATAAAATTGCTCGTGGAACAATTCTTGAACTCTTTCAAGAATTGTGTGCCTTCTCCTTAGATACTTAGAGATAAGGTCAAGGCAATTATATATGCCATGTATAATGACTTGGATAGTGATTTCCAATCTCATATCTAGATCTGGAAGACCACTTAGATATGTTTGATCATGTCAGACATGATATCTCATCTTCTTATTGCGTCTGCATATTCGATTCAATGTCCAACAATTGGATTAAGATCGGATACCCAGTCTATTGAATGAGTCATAAACTCCAAACATGCTTCATCAATCCCTTGGAATGGACGCGTCAAGGTATACAATCATTTAAGATCACATCACCCTCAAGTATTCATAATACCAGTACATCCTACATACTGGAAGAGCTAGAATAAACTCGAAGTTCTTATCTTATTTGAACTGTCTTCTTCAGGGTTTTATCGTTAAGTTTTTCATTTGATCATTGGGAGTTGGTATTGATCAGATGCTTTCCAAAAACATATATCATACCCACCAATGTTCAGGAAGGTGGTATGCGGTATTCAGTCGGAGGGGTCACTGCATAGAGAGTATGCGGTATGCGGGAGAGTATGCGGGGAGTATGCGGTTTTATGCGGTTTGGTATTTTTTATTATTAAAAATATAAATAAATTTTTAATATCATGTTAATATCCTCTAAATATTATATTCTTGATTATAATAATAATATTTGGAAGGTACAAGGAACAAAACTATTGGGATAATAGAGTCAAGTGAGCAAAAACGTCAATTGAAAGAGCGTTAAGTCGGATGTCCGAACTTAGGTTAAGGTTTTAAAAAAAAGTTTATTTGAAAATCGGCCGCATAAACGGCCGCATATACGGTATACTCGGCCGAGTATGCGGCCTGACCCGCCTAGATGCCGATTTGACCATACTCGGTGCGCCAAGGCTACTGAATATGAGTATACGGCCGAGTATGCGGTATACTCGGCCGATTTCCTAAACACTGATACCCACAAATCATGTCATACTTCCAAAGCAAGACGACCATGCATTAGAATTTGGTTGGTCCTAATATCTCATGAGTGAGCTCATGTCTTTCGATTTAATAATGAACATGTATGATCCTTTTGAGATACCGTATTACTCATATGCCCATGCATACACCAGCTCTCTGATTTATAGACCTTGATTAGGTCATCAACCCAATGGTCTGCCTAATGTACATACTTAGCCATATATTAATGCATCTGTCTCCGGTCAGAGGATGTGTGCTTATATCATGACAGCATGCGACATAGGTATTAGCTATCTCGATCTAACTAAATCAATTCTTTAACTTAACTTATCCGACACCTCCGAATCTCTATGCCTATGCAGAGGACCTACATCGAGGTCGGTCGGATATCAACATTTCGAGTAAGGATTGTCATCTCCTTCCCATGCTTGAGATCCACTCTTGACAATCATTTGACGATGCTAGACACATCATCAATCTAAATTTTTAGATATCATCTAAGCACCATCCTTTACGATTCAATTATCGAATCAATAGTTGTATGATTATCAAGATGGTCATGATACATAACCCAAATTGTACTAAGAGGGCCTTATATGCATTTTTTAAACTAACCTTAAATGCAAATTAAGTATTCCTTATTTCAGATTGGGAGTGATTTGTAACAACTTTTATTGGAAAATGGCTCGTCATGGGCTCACATGTAAAACAATCTCTCACTAGCCTAAAAAGACATTAAATGGCTAATCTTCAAATCCACACTCATGTGCCAATCAATAAGCTTTGTTGTCATATAGGCAATAGCTTGGTCAGTTGATCAATCACCATGTTCCGAGAGACTATGCCAAGTCATTTTACAGACTAGTATATTGCTCAAAATAGAGATTGCATCTAGTGCAAATGTTACATCTTATGCAACTAATACTCAATCTTGTCAAAGCTATCACAATGCCATGCTAGTTTTAGCTTTTGGCACCGCAGTTTCACAAATTATCATAACCAGTATGTAATTTCTATTATCCTCGTTAAAATACTTTTATGCATGGAGATCTCTATCTTCTTAAACTAAGACAAGTCTTAAGTATTTAAAGGTATTTGAAGACTTAGATATTACTATATCTATAGTCTTAAGACCTTGAACATGTTTTATTATTGCAATTAAGTGTTTCATCTCCACAGTAGAATTGGCAATAATTTTAAACCTACTGAATGGCAGATAATCGTACGCATCATGCTTGAGGTGCAATTCCTTTAGATAAGTCAGGACCATATCTTAAGCAAACGAATCATTCCTTGGAATTTCTTATATAGGATCTGTCCAAGATATACCATTGGTGATATGGTCACAATGCCTTCTTTTCTTTCCTTATGAACAGTTTCGGAACTAAGACCTAAGAGGCATCCTTGAGATCTTTGATTTCATAGGTATGGGACAACCGGATTTTAGATACTTTCATCATCCTTAGATCATTCCAAATGATTCGGATTTTATCTACATTTAGCATGATGAACACGATGGAACTCCCACTAAGCTTCGCATGGTTCATCAATAGTCTGTCTAAAATCACAACCTTTATAATTTCATCAAATCTGATGTTCCAACTATAAGAAGCTTGTTTAAGCACATAGATAGAGTCTTCATCTCGCACACTTTACCTTCCTTAATTATGAAGCCATGATGCTACTTCATGTGAAAATCCTCGTAGAGGTATCCACTCAGGAATGCAATCTTAACTTTTGTTGAGATATTTGTTATCCTTATTATTGTTTTCTTATTTTCTATTTATTTTGTCTTCTTCTTGTAATTGGCCCAATAGGTTTCTCTCCTATGTAAGAGAACCCTAAGGCCTCTCATTAATCAATGCATTCTTTACTCTCTATGGTATCGGAGCGACGGTCCTAGATCGGAGTTCATGTATCACACCCAAGGCCCTAAATGTCGGTTTCGGACACCATTTCGGTATCGACCAAAACAGAATTTCGGTGGAATTTCGATCTGAATTTCGGTCATTTCGGTCAAATTTTGATTTCGATTGGATATCGATATTCAACAGAAATTCGACCGAATTTCGCTGAAATTTGAGGCCATGATCCCACCAACCCAAACCTTACCCGCACCACCCCCTTCTCCATCATCCGTCGCCCACTGCGAGGCGTCGTTGACCCTAGTCGGCCGCCACCGCCAACCCTCTAATCTGCTGCCGATCGCCCCCAGCCTTCGGCCGCTGCCCCCGGTTGCCTAGGTCGTCGCCTTTGGCAACTCAGCCGTTGCCCCCCCCCCCCTCTAGCTCCTCTGACCGTCGTCGGCTCTCCCGTGCACCTATGCGCACCCCTGCAGCTTGATCTCCGGTTTGAGTATGCATGATTTTGACTGGAGAGCGTGGTTTCAGACCTATAAATCATGTTTTCCGATCCTAGAGAGTAACGAAGATTGACGAGGATGGTTGTATGAGTCTACATGAACAATCAATCCTTTGTATGATCGTATAGACATGTTCGCATCGATCTACCCCCCAGTTGAGTTCCCTTGATCAGTCATTTTTCCGTCATGTCAGAGAACAAGGGTGATATTTTTTCCTTCGGAGCCTTTAAGGGCTCGGCTCCCATCGTTAAGATGCATGGGACCAACTATGACTCGTGATCCATGCAGTTTCCTACCCTCATTCAGTGCAACAACAAGGAGCACATCCTCATAGATCCAGAGCCAACGAATAAGATGGGGACAAATGTTTCTAAGCAAGATGATGCATATGAGCGTGTTTGGCTTTGTAGCACCCTCACAACAAAGGTAGCCAATGATATTCTGAATTAGCCCACCGCCAAGGCGATGTGGGATATTTGGGCATCCACATATGCTCAAGCGAAAAATGAATCCAATATTCTTCAGCTACAGTATGATATCCACAATGCCAAATAGAATGACCACCCTCTACATGTCACGACCCGTCCTGCTAATCAGAACGTGTCGTGACAGACGTCTTTCTTCACCTTTCTCCTCAAAGTACAAATGTGGCAAATCTCATCAAATACATAAATTCCTTGTAATTAAAGTTTACTATACAAAGAACTGTCTTACACAAAATCGATTACATCTCCTTACAAAACAACATACAGTACAAAAAACGAAAATCACCTCATGCTAGTGTATAAACAGTCCTTCCTCCTTCTGGTCGTGATTCAGTTGATCTGTATATAATGATAGTATAACGGGATGAGTCCAAACCCATTTATGAGCTTAGACTCAATGAATGGATCTCAAGCTTTTTACATATATAGCCAAATGTTGAAATATGAGTATCATGCCAAAATTTATGTTGAATACTTTGAAATAGCTTGAAAGAAACTTTATAACAGTAATCATATAAAAACATGCTAGTTTTGCTATCAAACACTGAAATCACTTCAATAGAAGTAAACTGAAACATAATTATCACTATTAAGTTGTTTGCATTAATCACCACTATGGCTAAGTTATCGACTCATGAACGTTGAAACAAAGCTAAGTCATACGCGCAGACGGTCCCAAAGACCAAAAACACCCTGCATAAGGCCCAAAACCTATATATGTATACAGAATGCGGACCCTAAGTCCTCTTGATACGATATCTAATGGTTTGCCATATCTAATGGATGTTTCAGGGTCATATTTAATGACATCACCATATCTAATGGCTAGTTCACGAATTGTATAAAATAGCTAATGTGGTGCTTACTTTCCGATTCTGATTCTTTTCCTGCCACTAATAATCAGTACTCTTGCTAATTCAAGCTCATAATAGCTAATTCATGAACATAAAACAATCTGACATAGCATGCATATTCTGACAACTAGAAACTATTAAGAACTTGAAAACCGATACATATTGCATAGTGACTATCCAAACATATTTCTTTTATATAAAGCTCAAATCTAAGTAGTGGAACTTATGTTTCGTGTTCCACAAAGAACTATATGCTTTGAAAACATGCTATCATGATAAAACACTTGAAACGACATTTGAAAAAACTTTCTAAAGACCCGATTTCATATCTACTAAATGGTACTTGCAATTCATACATAAAAGCTTTAGAAAATACGATTTCATACTTGCTATCAAAACCATGCATAAAAGCTAAAGATTATTGCTTTAAAATAACGCTTGAGAATCCCTCACCTGATCGCTATCTAACTCGAGTCGGGATCGCCTTCTTTAGTGAATACCACCTACATCCGTCTCAGATTTGAATATTATTGCTTGATGACTGCCAGAACCTCATTACGGCTTCTATCATGCTCTCGGTAACCGACAGAGCTTCGCCACGACTTCTACCGTACTCCTCTAACACCCTCTACGTCTCTCAGGCTCTAAGGTGGTGAGAGTGGTGTGGGATGGAATGAGTAGAATGAGGAGCTCATGGGTATACATATGCCACCAACCCCTTTGCATGTGTGACATGTGTCAGCATCTACGGGAGGCTTAAAACGCATGTTACCTCTCTACCATGCATGAAAACACATGGCAACACTCGCCATCCATGCACCATGACACATGGCTCATATGCATGAGGGAACATGTTGTACATGCATGAGGGCACTTGGTACACATGCATTAAGACACATGTTATCTTTGAATGCTGACACATGTTACTCTTGTGTATTGACACTTGTCATGTATGTATAACGACACGTGTTCCATAATTTGCCCTCTATGTCTCCTATTTTTGCTAATGACACTTAATTATCACTAATCACGGGTAATTAGTACTAATCACGCTTAATTAGTCTTAATAATATGATTGTGGTCTAATGAGCATAAATGTATAACATTGTGGGCCTTATACTTGTAGTAGCTTCTACTACTTATAAGCTACTACCATACTTCCAAATTACTAGATGTGGTACTATGTTTGATGTGCTACAAAATCCAGAGAACCTTTTAAAGTCGTAACTATTCAAGATGGTCTCTGATTTACACAAAACAAGTTTCAATAAAATCGTCCCATCAAGGCAAATCTATTGAATATGTCAAACGTAAAATGTGAATACTATCAATACAATCTTTCCTTAAAATAACACTTGTTGACATTCAAAAACATAGTATATATAGTGATATTCTTCAAAACTTACAACTACCCAAAACGCACATTACAATTTCTCCCCTACTTGAAATAAATTTCGTCCTCGAAATTGAAGTACCTTTGCTAGTTTGAAAATAAGTGGGGATATTGAGATCTCATTTCTTCCTCTCGTTCCCATGCGGATTCTTCTATTGCATGACTCCTCCATAAAACTTTAACTAAGGGAATCTTCTTTGTACGAAGCTCTTGTACTTTATAATCTAGAATTTTTACAGGAACCTCCTTGTATGATAGATCTTCCTTCAATTGAATTTCTTGGGTTTGTATGACATGGGTTGGATCTGGAATATACTTCCGAAGTGTGGAGACATGAAAGACACCACGTATCCTTGCTAGTTCAGATGGAAGTCGAAGACGATAGGTCACACTTCTAATTCTCTCTGTGATCTCGTAAGGGCCAATGTATCTAGGGCTTAGTTTCCCTTTCTTCCCGAATCTGCTTAGGCCTTTCCATGGAGATACTTTCAGAAACACATGATCTCCCACTTGAAATTCTAAGTCTCTCATTCGCTTATCTGCATAACTTTTCTATCTGCTTTGCGCTGTCTTCAAGCATCTCTTGATTTCCTTAACTTTTTCTATTGTGCTTTATATTAATTCAGGTTGAACCAATTTTCGTTCTCCAACCTCATTCCAACAGATAGGTGTTCTACATGGTCTACCATATAAGGCTTCGTAAGGTGACATCCCAATACTAGCATGATAGTTGTTATTGTATGCAAACTCCATAAGTGAGAGATGTTCATCCTAGCTTTCTTTAAAGCTCAGTGCACAAGCTCTAAGCATGTCTTCTAGAGTTTGGATGGTCTGTTCTGATTGGTCATCGGTTTGAGGATGAAAGGTTGTACTAAATGCTAATTTTGTTCCAATAGCTTTATGTAAGCTTGGTCAAAGCTTGGAAGTGAATCGTGGATCTCTATCAGATACGATTGACACAGGAGCCCCATGACGGCTAACTATCTCATTAACAAAGATCTTTCCCAAGCGGTCTAGATTGTATGTCATGTTAATGGCTAAGAAATGTGCAGATTTAGTTAATTTGTCTACTATGACCCATATTGCATCGTGACCTCGACGGGCCCTTAGAAATCCTGTAACAAAATCCATAGTGATGTGTTCCCATTTCCATTCCGGTATAGGAAGTGGTTTTAATGTCGCTGCAGATATCAAATGCTCTGGTTTAGTTTGTTGGCATATAGGACATCTAAAACATACTCTACAATCTCTCTCTTCATGCCAGACCACCAATAGTAAGTCTTAAGTGTTCTATACATCTTAGTATTTCATGGGTGCATAGCATAGATGGAGTTATGTGCCTCCTCCAGAATCTCAGTCTTTATATCAGATTTACTCGGAACACACAATCTTCCTTTAAAGAATAAAACCCCTTAACCATCTATTGTATATCCGACTTCATCACCTCCCTTAATCTTCTCAATCGTTTTAATGATTTCAGAATCATTGACTTGTGTTTCCTTAATTTCATCATATAAAATGGGCCTCACTTGTAAGGATGCTAATAAGGCTCCAGAACTATTTATGGTTAACTTTGCGCGTAACCCTTTCAACTGTAAATACTCTGCTCTTAAGTGAGATAGTTGACCCTTAGACTTTTGACTGAGAGCATCAGCTACGACATTGGCTTTCTCCGGGTGATATTCTATGGAACAATCATAATTTTTGATTAGCTCTAACCATCTTCTTTGCCTTAAATTCAACTCTTTCTGAGAGAAAATATACTTCAAACTCTTATGATCAGTAAAGATTCGACAAGTTTCACCATATAGGTAGTGTCTCCAAATCTTTAAGGCAGATACTATAGTTGCTAATTTAAGGTCATGAGTTGGGTAATTTAACTCATGTTGTTTTAGCAGTCTGAAGCATAAGCAATCACCTTATCATTCTGCATCATGGCGCATCCCAGCCCTTGTCTTGAGGCATCGCTATAGATTACATAATTACCTTGTCCTGAAAGAAGGCTAAGTATAGGTGTTGAGGTGAGACGACTCTTGAGTTTCTTAAAACTTGTTAACGTATACAATAATAGTAGTATCTGTACTTTTCTCTATTTTGTTTTTCTTCATAGTATGCTTTATGTAATTTACCCATAGGCTATTCTCCTATATAAGAGAGCCTAGGGTTCATGGAATAAACAAGTTATTCGTTTTTCCCAACATGGTATCAGAGCGACGGTCCTAGACCGAAGTTCTCGAAACCCTAACCCTAGCCCACCCCACCCGCTGGCCTCTTCTTCTCTCTCCATCTCATCGACGCCGAAGGGGATCGCATCTCTCCAGCGCCGCTGCTCTCCGCTCCTCTCTCCAGCGTCGCTGCTCTTCCGCCTCTGTGCGCTGTGCGCGAGAGTGTGCTCGTGCTTGCTGGAGCACCGGTGCGTTGTGCACGATTCCTCTGCGCGATCGATGAGCGCCTCTGCTTGTTGTGCGTTGTGCGCTACTGTGCGATAGCGCTGTGCGCCTGCACGCGGTAGCCTTCCTGCCGGTGATGCTCCTCTGCGCGACCGCGCGCCACAGCACCTAGCGGCGCCTGTGCGCCTTCCTACGCCAGTGCGCAAGCCAACCCTGTGCATCTCCAGTTGCGTGTGCGCGTGCCTCTTGCACGCGTGTACGTGTGCTAAGCCCTAAGCCCTAGGGCACACACACATCTTGATCTACATGGGGTTAGTTGCTTGAGGTCTACACATGCAACTAATCCCATCCATGTCATTGTAGACAAATCACATATTTTGTCAGACGTTCCAGTCTTCAGTATCCAGTATGTCAGAAAGCAAGGCAGATATCCCATCGATTGGCGCATTCCGTGGTCCAGCGCCTTTTGTAAAGATGGATGGTACTAACTATGAACTGTGGGCAATGCAGTTCATAAGCATGATGAAGTCTACGGGTAAGAAGCACATTCTTACCGAACTGGAGCCTGCGGAGAAGACTGGAATCAATGCCTCTTGGGAGGCTGATGACGCATACGCCAAGGTTTGGCTATCTGGCACGTTGGCAATTGAGATTGCCAACGACATCCTCCATCAACCCACAGCGAAGGATATGTGGGACATTCTGGCGGCTACATATTCTCAGACGAAGAACGAGACAAAGATTCTGCAACTCCAGCATGATATTTTCACCAACAAGCAGAATGGCCGCCCCCTACATTCCCTCTATACATCACTAAGAGGGATGTTCGAGAAGCTCTATAGCTTCATGCCTTTTACTGCTACGCCAGAACAGCAGAAGACATACAGGAATGCGACCATGGTGGGTGTGTTCCTGGCTGCACTTGATCCAGAGTATGAGGCGGCACGATCCCAGATTTTGGCAGACTCGACTATTCCTCCCATGGAGGAAGCTTTTCATAGATTGAGTCGGATCACAGTTCCCTCAACAGTTGTGAGTCAGAATTCCTCAGCCATGGCAGCAAACAGAGGTCGCAGATTTCATCATCAAGGCCGTGGACGTGGACCTCGAGGAAGGGGTGGCCGCACTAGGCCAACATGCACATATTGTCACCGAGTTGGACACAATGAAGATACCTGCTACTCGAAGCACGGATTTCCTGCATCTGCACGAGCTGCTGAGCAGATAGAGCCACCGTCTGCTGCTACTCTGGATCAACGATTCGAGGATCTAGTTGCCCGTCTGAGGGGCATTATTCCACCATCTACTCCAGCACCGACTACAGAGAGTCATTCTGATGCTGCCGCTTCTGCCTCTGCTTCTACTAGTGCTCCAGGTAGTATACTTGCATTCCACAGTAGTAGATCAGATACTCTACCATGGATTATGGACTCTGGCGCTACACATCATCTATGTGGCGACCAGAGTTTGCTTTCAGGATACACTCAGATCCCTCCAGGTCGGACAGTCGTGATTGCCAACGACACTCATTCTCCCATCACTGGTCAGGGGGAGGCTAGATTGACATCTTCTATGCAGCTCAAGAATGTGCTACATGCACCTGATTTCTCCATGAATTTATTGTCAATTAGCCAAATTACAAAGGATCTACATTGTCGGGCAATTTTTGATCCATCTTCTTTGATTTTTCAGGACATCCATACGGGCAATGTGATTGGTCGTGGCTATGAGCAAGGAGGCCTATATCGCCTGAATCAGACTCCGTTTGCTGGATCCTCATCCTCTTCTGGACAAGTATCAACCTTTTTATGGCATCTGCGTTTTGGTCATTTACCGCTTCAAAAGTTGCGTCAAGTTTTACCTTATGGTCTCCCTCACACACCTATTCAGTGTGAGGCATGTCAGTTGGGAAAGCATCGCAGGTCGTCATTTCCCAGTCGTCCAGGTCGGAGTAGTACCTCCAAGTTTGAGTTGTTTCATATTGATGTCTGGGGTCCGAGTCGTGTTCCCGATCATCAGGGACACAGATTTTATATAGTTTTTGTGGATGATTTTTCTAGAGTGTCATGGGTATTTCTGATGAAAAATAAATCTGAAGCAGGAAATATCATTATCCATTTTCTGAATGAAATACAAAATGTGTTTTCTACATCTGTGAAAATTGTGAGAAGTGACAATGCTTTAGAGTTGTGTACTAATTTTCTTGCCAATTACTACTCATCAAAAGGAATTATTCACCAAACATCTTGTGCTCATACATCTCAACAGAATGGGATTGCTGAAAGAAAACACCGTCACCTTCTTGATGTCACTAGATCACTACTTATACAGAGTCATGTTCCATATTCCTACTGGGGTGATGCAGTTCTTACTGCATGTTACCTAATCAACCGTATGCCTTCGTCTGTCTTGAATGAACAGATTCCGTTCTCACTTATTTATCCTGACAAGGATCTGTTCAATCTCACTCCTCGTGTGTTTGGGTCGGTTGCGTTTGTCCATCAGTTGTCGCCGGGTACTGACAAGCTCTCTCCTAGGGCTGTCAAGTGTGTTTTTGTTGGGTACTCCAGAACTCAAAACGGGTACAAGTGCTTTGATCCTCTGCGTCGGCGGTATATGATCAGTGCAGATGTTACATTTTTTGAATCTGTTATGTATTTTTCAGCATCTGGAGACAAGCAGATTCCACCTATACCACCTGATGCCATATACATGACACCACAACCACCTCAGATGCCATCATCAACACCACCACCACCACCACCACAGCAGCCTATCTCACCGTTCCCGTTCCATTATACCCGCAGGCTTCCTCCACTAGCTCATGGTCATGACTCGTCCACTAGCTCGCCTATGGTATGTAATGAGAATATTAATGTTGATGGATCTAACGACATTTCTGAGCAGGATGTGTTGCAGGAGCCAGATAAGCCTACAGTTGATTTGGATATTCCCATTGCTTTACGGAAGTCGACGAGGAGTTGTGCCAAATATCCATTATCAGCCTTTGTATCTTTTGAGCGGCTATCTGGAGATTTCAGGTCATTTGCTATGGCACTCTCAGCTATAGATATTCCACGGAATCATCATGAGGCTCTGCAGGATAGTAGATGGCGGCTAGCAATGGAAGAAGAAATGGCCGCACTTCAGTCCAAAGGAATTTGGACTTTGGTTTCTATACCTCCAGATGTGAACCCAGTAAGCTGCAAGTGGGTGTTCACAGTGAAGCAAAATGCAGATGGCTCTATTGACAGGTACAAGGCGCGTCTAGTGGCACGTGGCTTCACACAAACATACGGGGTGGATTATCTTGACACATTCTCGTCTGTGGCACGTCATTCCACTCTAAGGATCTTGTTGTCAGTTGCAGTTGCTCGAGACTGGCCGCTCCATCAGTTGGACGTGAAGAATGCATTTCTATATGGAGATTTGCAGGAAGAGGTGTATATGCAACAGCCACCTGGTTTTGCTGTTGAGGGGGAGTGCTCCAAGGTATGCCGGTTGCATAAGGCTATCTATGGCCTTAAGCAGAGCCCCAGAGCATGGTTTCAGAAGCTCTCGGATCTCTTCGAGAAACAAGGATACAAACGTTCCAATGCCGATCATTCCTTGTTTGTACAGAAAACCGTGAGAGGGATCATTGTCATTATGGTTTATGTTGATGACATCTTGATTACAGGAGATGATGAGCAGGGCATAAGGCAGGCAAAAGAAATGCTGGGTAGTGAGTTTGTCACTAAGGATCTTGGGGTCCTTAGATACTTTCTGGGGCTTGAATTTGCTAGAAATTCCTATGGGCTAGTCAAGTCACAAAGGAAATATGTTACAGATCTGTTGAGTGAAACAGGTATGCTTGAGTGTCGACCTGCTACGACACCAATGGACCCTAGCATGAAGCTTTATGAAGATAACACAGAGGAGGTGGACAGGAGAAGATATAGAGAACTGCTAGGCAAACTGTTGTATGTCACGATCACTAGACCAGATATATTATTTGCAGTGAGCCGTGTGAGCCAGTTCATGGAGCAACCACGCCAGGTGCATATGGATGCAATACATATGATTCTTAGATATCTCAAATCTTCTCCAGGTGCAGGTCTGCTATTCAAGAAAGGAAAGGGGATCTCTATCTCAGCATGTGCATATGCAGACTATGCAGGATGTCCCAAGGATAGGAAGTCCACCTCAGGGTATGCTGTCTATGTTGGAGATGCCCTAGTCTCATGGAGGAGTAAGAAACAAACTGTGGTAGCTAGATCTAGTGCCGAATCCGAATATAGGGCTATGGCCCAGGCTACTACAGAGATGATGTGGGTGAAAGCTGTGCTTACAGACCTATGTTTAGATGTACCACTTCCTATGAACTTGGAATGTGATAATCAGGCTGCCCTGTTTATTGCGAACAACCCTGCATTCCATGAGCGGACCAAGCATATTGAGGTGGATTGTCACTTCATACGTGATATGATTCAGAAAGGATACATTGCTACATCTCATGTTACCTCAGAAAATCAGACTGCAGACATATTCACCAAGGCATTGCTACGAGGTCCATTTCAGAAGTGTGCTTCCAAGCTGAGCATGATTGATATCTATGCTCCAT
The DNA here is from genome assembly GCA_037367405.1 of Ottelia alismoides. Classification (NCBI taxonomy): domain Eukaryota; kingdom Viridiplantae; phylum Streptophyta; class Magnoliopsida; order Alismatales; family Hydrocharitaceae; genus Ottelia; species Ottelia alismoides. Next base: position 194,446 of record JAZKJV010001196.1, on the reverse strand, counting down.
CTTGAGGGGGAGTGTTAACGTATACAATAATAGTAGTATCTGTACTTTTCTCTATTTTGTTTTTCTTCATAGTATGCTTTATGTAATTTACCCATAGGCTACTCTCCTATATAAGAGAGCCTAGGGTTCATGGAATAAACAAGTTATTCGTTTTTCCCAACAAAACTCTTCTCGCATTATTCGTCCCAACTATACTTCACATTCTTCCTAGTTAATCTTGTCAATGGTGCGGCAATTCTAGAGAAGTTTTCAATAAATCTTCGATAATACCCAGCTAATCCAAGGAAACTTCGGATTTCTGATGCATTTATCAGTCGTTCTCATCTAAAAATTGCTTCTATCTTTGATGGATCTACTGTTATTCCTTCTCCAGATATGACACGGCCTACAATTGCAACCTTCTTCAACCAAAACTCACATTTATTAAACTTTGCATATAATCGGTGTTCCTTCACATTTTCAGCACAATTCTCAAGTGTTCTCTATGTTCTTCCTCTGTTTTAGAGTATACTAGAATATCATCAATAAATACGATCACGAACTTCTCCAGATATGGACGGAAAACTCTATTCATCAAGTCCATAAAGACAGCTGGGGCATTTGTCAATCCAAAAGGCATTACCAGGAATTCGTAATGTCCATAACGAGTCCTAAAGGCAGTCTTAGGAACATCTTCGACTCTATTTTTTAACTGATGATACCCTGATCTCAAATCTATCTTTGAAAACATAGAAACTCCTTGCAATTGATCAAATAAGTCATCTATTCTGGGCATAGGATACTTATTGTGGATAATCACTCTATTTAGTCTCCTGTAATCTATATAAAGTCTCATAGAACCATCTTTCTTCTTGACAAATAGAACAGGAGCACCCCAAGAGACATATTGGATTGTATAAATCCCTTATCTGTCAACTCATGCAATTGGGTTTTGAGTTCTTTAAGTTCAGTTGGGGCCGTTTTATAAGGAGCTAAGGCAATTGGATTGGTACCCGGAATGAGGTTAATAGTGAATTCAATTTCCCTATCAGGAGGAACTCCTGGAAGTTCATTTGGAAACACTTCTGGAAACTCCTTCACCACAGAGATATTTTCTAAACCGATTGCTTCTGCCTTAGTATTAAACACATAAGCAATATAAGAGAAATATCCCTTCCTTAACAACTTCTGGGCTAAGAGACAGGAAATGACATGGGTAGGATACATCCTTCTTTCTCCATAGAAAGTGAATTCGACATCACCTGATTTTCTAAAAGTAACATGCTTCTTATGACAGTCTAGAAGAGCATGATATGTACTTAAGCAATACATTCCTATGATAGCATCAAATTCCCTTATCTCCATAGGAATCAGGTCAACTTCAATATCATTTTCTCCTATCTTGACCAAATAATTTCGGAGGACATCCCTAGTAATCTTTGATTCTCCCTTAGGCAAAGAAATTGCTAAAGCATGCTTGAGAGTACTTGTTACTTTATCAGCATATATGGAGAATCTTTGTGAAATAAAAGAATGATTTGCACCTGAATCAATAAGAGTGTGCATTTTTACCAAAAATAATAGTGGTACATGATACAACATCATCCGCAGAAATGGCCTCCTCTAATGTCATAGCAAAAGCTTTTCCCTCTCTCTGGTTTGATCTTTTCTGTGTATTGTTTTTATTTTGTTCCCTTGCAGGTGGAGGACGACGTATAACGATATCATGATTTTCATTTTGTGCTGGTCTTCCCATAACCCTACGGTCTTGGACAAGAGTGGGACAATTATGACGTATGTGGCCTATCTCGCCACATTGATAACACCCAGTTGTCCCCTTGCGGCAACTTCCTGGATGATACTATCCACAGTTTGTACATTGTGGAAAAGAAAGTGTTATGTTTTCAGAAGTCCCGACTGTAAACCTATTTGTTTGATTCCCTTGAACTCTAAGGGTGCATTTGGTTCGTGGGTTATCCAGGGGAGGATAACCCGATTTTGTGTTTGTGTGTTTGGTTGGTGGGTTAAGGGTTGGGAGGGTTTGTGTGATGTGATTGTATTTGAATTTGAAAAAGTTGATAGTTATTATGATATGATTGTATTGAAATTTGAAAAAGTGGGTGGTTGTTGTGATTGATTGTATTGAAGTTTGGAATAGTGAGTAGAAGTTGAGTATTTTATGATTTTTATATGATATGATGGTATAATATATATTTTTTTATGGGAAGGGAGTGGGCTCCATTAGTGGGTTAGGAATGTGGGGTTTGGGGGGTATCCCGTCCAAATTGGGGGTAACCCCCCAACCGAGCAGGCACTAAGGGATGACCTATTATCTTGCCATGAATTCCTAGCTATTCTCGGTTCTTTGTTCATGGTTCCCCTCCATTGTGGTCTATCTGCAAACCTTTTCCTTCCGTGATCATTGCATTTCCTTCTTTCTATCACTACTCGTTCAGCCCTACGAGCAGCCTCCACCAATTTTGCATAATCAGTATATCCCATGGCTGAAACTATTTCCTTTAAGTCAATATGCATACCATCTTCTAGACGTCTAAACTTTTCTTCCTCTGTTACAACCAGAGAAGCAGTAAACTTTGAAAGTTCTGTGAATTTCTTCTCATATTCATCAAACAAATTGTTCTTCTGAGTAAGGAATAGGAACTCCCTACGTTTCTCCTCCTGATAAACCCTTGGGTAATATTTTTCATTGAACTCTTTCTCAAAGATTTCCCATGTAATGTGAGATGGGTTTGGATATTTCATCTTCACCGATGTCCACCGATCATCAGCGTTATCTTTCAGTAGAAATATTGTATACTTCAACTTTTGTTCATCCGTAAAATCCATTAGAGCAAATATTTTCTCCATATGCTTGAACCATTCCCTTGCCATCTTTGGATCAGCATCTCCTACAAATGGTTCTCCTCCCAACTTCTTTACATGTTCAAATGGCAACTGGTGCTCAAATTCATGTTTTTAAAGGACTGGGTAGCCATGCCTCCTAGTGTTTGAGCTATCAAGGCCAACGTGTCATACACGTTGTTGTTGTTATCGTTATCCTGACTAGGTAATTGGGCGGTCGTTTGTGGATGCTTTGCTGCCATTGTTTCCTGTAAAAATAAAACCTCGGTTAGATCATTCATCAACATAAATCCTCCAATAATGATTCCAATTATCTTCAAGACAACAACTTCTATTTTTCTTCTAAGTTCAAATCAAATTATGATAACTAAATTATCTTTCAATACTTATAGATCAACTCATAATATTATTCTTGCCCAAGAGTCCAAAACCTTTGCTCTGATACCACAAGTTGTCACGACCCATCCCGCTAATCAGAACGTGTCATGACAGAGATCTTTCTTCACCTTTCTCCTCAAAGTACACAGGTGGCAAATCTCATCAAATACATATTATCCTTGTAATTAAAGTTTACTATACAAAAAAGTGTCTTACACAAGTTCTATTACATCTCCTTACAAAACAACATACAATACAAAAAAAACGAAAACCACCTCCTGCTAGTGTATAAACAGTCCTTCCTCCTCCTTCTAGTCGTGATTTGCTTGATCTGTACATAATAATAGTATAACGTGATGAGCCCAAACCCATTTATGAGCTTAAAACTAGTGAATGGATCTCAAACTTTTTACATATATAGCCAAATGTTGAAATATGAGTATCATGCCAAAATTTATGCTGAATACTTTGAAATAGCTTGAAAGAAATTTTATGACAGTAATCATACAAAAACATGCTAATTTTGCTATCAAACACTGAAATCACTTCAATATAAACTAAACATAATTATCACTATTAAGCTATTTGCATTAAACAACACTATGGCTAAGTTATCGACCCATGAACGCTGAAACAAAGCTAAGTCATACGCGCAGACAGTCCCAAAGATCAAAAACACCATGCATACAGCCCAAAGCCTATATGTATACAGAATGCGGACCCAAAGTCCTCTTGATATCATATCTAATGGTTTGCCACATCTAAGGGTTGTTTCAGGGTCATATCTAATGACATCACCATATCTATTGGCTAGTTCACGAATTGTATTAAATAGCTATTGTGGTGCTTACTTTCTGATTCTGATTCTTTTCCTGCCACTAATAATCCGTGCTCTTGCTAATTCAAGCTCATAACAGCTAATTCATGAACATAACACAATCTGACATAGCATGCATAATCTGCAAATAGAAACTATTAAGAACTTGAAAACCGATACATATTGCATAGTGACTGTCCAACCATATTTCTTTTATATAAGCTCAAATCTAAGTAGTGAAACTTATGTTTCGTGTTCCACAACTATATGTTTTGAAAATGTGCTATCAAGATAAGACACTTGAAACGACATTTGAAAACCTTTCTAAAGACCTGATTTCATATCTATTATATGGTACCCTCAATTCATACGTAAAAGCTTTAGATAATATGATTTCATACTTGCTATCAAAACCATGCATAAAAGCTAAAGATTACTGCTTTAAAATAGCTCTTGAGAATCCCTCACCTGATCGCTATCTAACTCGAGTCGGGATCGCCTTCTTTAGTGAATACCGCCTATATCCGTCTCAGATTTGAATACTACCGCTTGATGGCCAGCAGAATCTCGTTACAGCTTCTATCGTGCTCTCGGTAACCGACAAAGCTTCGCCGCGACTTCTACCGTACTCCTCCAACACCCTCTACGTCTCTCGGGCTCTAAGGTGGTGAGAGTGGTGTGGGATGGAAAGAGTAGAATGAATAGCTCATGGGTATATATAGGCCTCCATCCCCTTTGCACGTGTGATATGTGTCAGCATCTAAGGGAGGCTTAAGTCGCATGTTACCTCTCTACCATGCATGAAGACACATGGCAACACTTGCCATCTATGCACCATGACACATGGCTCATATGCATAAGGGAACATGTTGTACATGCATGAAGGCACTTGGTGCACATGCATTAGGACACATGTTAATCTTTGAATGATGACACATGTTACTCTTGTGTATTGACACTTGTCCTGTATGTATAACGACACGTGTCCCATGATTTGCCCTCCATGTGTCCTACTTTTGCTAATGATACTTAATTATCACTAATCACGGTAATAAGTACTAATCACGTTTAATTACTCTTAATTATATGATTATGGTCTAATGAGCATAAATCTATAACATTGTGGACCCAATACTTGTAGTAGCTTCTACTACTTATAAGCTACTAACATACTTCCAAATTACTAGATGTGGTACTATGTTTGATGTGCTACAAAATCCAGAGAACCTTTTAACGTCATAACTATTCAAGATGGTCTCCGATTTACACAAAACAAGTTTCAATGAAATCGTTAAATCAAGGTGAATCTATTAGATATGTCAAACGTAAAATGTGAATACTATCAATCCAATATTTCCTTAAAATAACACTTGCTAACATTCAAAAACATAGTATATATAGTGATATTCTTCAAAACTTACAACTACTCAAATCGCGCATTACACTGCACGTGTACTACTCTTCGCTCCGTGGCATGTTTGAGAAGCTTCATAGCTACATGCATATTACGACATCTACTGAGCAGTAGAAAATGTACAGGAACTCCACAATGGTTGGAGTCTTCATGGCTGGACTTGATACATAGTATGATATTGTGCGTACTCAGCTTCTTACTGGAGCTACCATACCTCCCATAGAGGAGGCATATAGCCGTCTCAGCCAGATTATCATGCCTTCTACAGCCACTTCTCCGCCTCTTTAAAGATGGCCGCTTCTCGTGGCCGAGGAGGGACGATCCAATCCAGATAACGCACACCTCGTGGTAGAGGTCAGTGTGGGCCTTACACTTACTGTCGTCGGATTGTACATGCAGAGAATACATATTACCAGAAGCATGGATATCATGTTTATGGTTGTGTAACTTAACAGACTGCGCCTTTAGAGACTACAGCTTCCCAGGCCGATCCTCGCCTAAATGATATTGTCTCTCGTATTCGATAGAGATCGACTCCTACTACTGGTACCACCACTAAATATACCGTAGTCGCAGCCAAAGCCTCTTCGAGCTCCTTAAGTATCACCTATGCTTTTAATGGTAGTACTGGTGCAGACATGACAGGGTGAATTATAGAATCCGGAGCTTCACACCACCTATGTGGAGACAGAGCGTAGCTGAGGTCCCACAAGACCATACCACCTGGCAGATGGATTGTCATTGCTAATGGCGACCACTTACTCGTTACAGGACAGAGGGAGGTGCATTTGAAGACGTCTATGCGCCTTCAGAATGTTTTTTTATGCTCCTAACTTTCATATGAATTTACTTCCATTAGTCAGATTACTAAGGATCTGCACTGTCGTGTCATTTTTGACCCGTTGTCTCTTGTGTTTCAGGATATACTCACGGGCAGGGTGATTGGATGTGGTCGTGAGCAGCAGGGGCTTTGCATAGTGGTCCAACCTCTTCATGCTAGCGTTTCTACTATACCTACTGGCAATGTTACAAAAGTCGGTAGTCGGTACTCGGTCAGTCGGATCAATAATTAAGAGTTAATCGGCAGTCGAGAGACTAATCGGATTTAGTCGGATTTGATCAGGATTGAATTTTTTTATTATTTTAAATATATAACTCATTTTATACATATATTTACATAGATTCTATACATTTTTATACTATTATAATGAAATAAAAGAAGTAATTGAATTTAAATAAAACATTAAGCATGTCATAATAAGTTTGCTTTTAGAAAAAAGAAAAACATAAAAACTATCAAGTAAAAATTGATCGACTAATGTGCCTAATCGGAATTAGCCAATACTCGGTCGGCCACCCCACTGACTAGACTAGTCGGACCTATTAGTCGGGCAAGTCAGGCGACTTTTACAACAATGCCTACTGGACCAGTCTCACCATATTTGTGGCACCTTTGTTTTCCACCTTCCTCTACAGAAGTTGTGTAATGTTCTCGCTCAGATCTCTATGAGATCATCTTTCTAGTGTGAGACATGAAAGCCTGGGAAGCATCATCCTTCTTCCTTTCCATCACATTAGAGTCAGAGCACTTCTCAGGTATATGAGCTCCTATATTTAGATATTTGGGGTCCGAGTCGTGTTCCTGATCACCGGGGACATTATTTTTATCTAGTTGTTGTCGATGATTTTTTTAGACTTTCCTGGATCTTTTTGTGGAAGAATAAATTTAAAGTTGGATCTATGATCAAATATTTTATTAATGAGATAAAGAATATTTCTCTGCAAAAGTCAAATACCTTCGTTCTGATAATGCTTTAGAGTTTTGCATTTTACAGCTTTCTGAGTTCCTTAGATCTCTGGGCATTGTTCATCAGACCTCGTGTGTTTATACTTTCTAACAGAACGATGTTGCCGAACGCAAACATCGTCACTTACTTGATGTGACCAGAACCTTGCTGATACAGAGTCGTGCTCCTCACGCTTATTGGGGAGATGTTGTCCTCACTGCATGCTATCTAGTGAATCGCACGCCCTCGTCCGTGTTCGGAGAGAAGATTCGTTTGTCGATTGCGTTTCCCGAGAAGGGTCTTTTCTCCCTTACATCTCATGTGTTTGATTCTGTTGCATTTGTTCATGATGTCTCTCATGGTCATGACAAGCTCTCTCCCAGAGTTGTCAAGTGCATTTTTGTCGGCTGCTCTCATACCCTTAAGGGGTACCGATGCTTTAATCCACTCAGGAGGAAGTACTTTGTTAGTGCTGAGGTCACTTTCGTTGAGTCTGTCATGTATTTTTCTCTTGTAGGTGACAGACTAGCTCCATCTGACTCTGATGCCGAGGTATACATGCCTCTACCACCGATTGGCATATCACCACCACCACCTACACCTGCTCATGTGGCTTTACCTTCTACTGTGATTCAGTTTTGCCACGTGTTTTTACTCGCAAGTCTCGTTCAGTTCCCCTTGCTCATTGCTCTTGCACGTCATCCAGCACGCCTCATATATGTAATGAGCACATTGTTTCTACTGATGGCACTATTGAGTTGTCTGTGCAGCAGGATTCCATACAGGATAAACAGGTGCCCTCTCAAGAGGGGAACTCATAGGTTACGGACTTGGCAGATGATCTTGATGTGTCGATTGCTCTGTGTAAGCTACGTAAGTGTGCTACTTATCCTCTTACAATCCAGGTTTCCTTGAGCATGATGTCAGAGAATTTCATGAGTTTTATCTTGGCACTATCAACCATGGAGATACCACGAACATATCAGAAGGCTCTTCAGGACAGTCAGTGGAGGTTGGTCATGGAGGAGGAGATGGTCGCGCTACAGTCACGTCGTATGTGGAGTCTTGTTTTGCTCCAGTTGACGCATCCGTCGTGGGGATGCAAATGGGTGTTCACTGTGAAACATCGTGCGGATGCCAGTGTGGATCGCTATGAGGTGAGACTTGTGGCATGTGGGTTCACCCAAACATATAGGGTGGACTACCAGGATACTCCCTCCAGTTGTTAGACATTCTATTCTGTGTATTCTACTTTCTGTTGTTGTAACACGACATTGGCCTTTTTGCCAGCTTGATGTGAAAAATGTCTTCCTCTATTGTGATCTACAGGAGAAGATCTACATGGAGCAGCCACCTGGGTTTGTTGTTGAGAGGGGAATTTCAGAAGGTTTGCATGCTACATAAGGTTATCTATGGCCTTAAGCAAAGTCCAAGAGAATAGTTTCGAAAGCTCTCGGACTTGATAGAGCAGCAGGGGTTTGTGCGATAGATTGTCGATCGCTCTTTGTTTGTGCAGAGGACCCAGAGAGGTACTATTGCCATTCTTGTTTATGTTGATGACATTATTGTTACAAGGGATGACAAGCAGGGCATTCAGGGTGCCAAGGACTCCTATGTTAGCAGTTTGTGATCAAGGACCTTGGACATTTACGTGACTTCCTTGGATTGGAGTTGGCCAGGAACCAATGAGATCTGGATATTTACGTGACTTCCTCGCGAGTGGTAAAGATTAATTCGTTTGGGCATATGATAACTTTTCGATTAAAAGAGCATATAGTTTTTCTCCCACTTATAATACATTGCAGGATCGCTGCACAAGTGATTACGAACTTATTTGGAGTCTAAGAATTTCACAAAGGATAAAGATTTTCTTGTGGCTCATTAAACATAGTTGGCTGCTTACCAAGGTTCGACGTGATAGATTCCTTAAAATGGGTAACACTATATGCAGAAGATGTGGTGAGGAGCAGAAAGATATGGAACATTTATTCTTCATATACAAACCACGAGGTCAGTTTAAGGAGTTTGTATGGAGTTTGTATCTCTTGGCTCGGGACAGAGTGTGACACCACTTTCTGGGACTCAATTATGTCGATGTGCGAAAACTCACAGGAGGATGCCTCCCCGGCATTTGTAGTTCTTTGGGATATATGGTGTGCTAGGAATGAGCATATTTTTCACAATCAACAATTTTATGCTGAAAATGTAATTGGGCACTTTAAGGGACTTGTTTCTTACCGGTCACATGTACGAATTTTCTTTTACAATATAATACAAGTTTTGTGGTGAGTCTCACCTTGGGACCTCATCCTCTTTTCCATCAAAAAAATCGATTATTCTATTTCACTCGATCAACCACCACGGATCGATCAACCTACTTGACTTAATCGACTATACATGGTTGACCAACCATTTTCCATGATCAATCACAATTTGAATTTAAACATCTAAGGGCTCTATTATGATTATCAATTGATCTATGTGATCAATCAACTTGAAATAATCGATCACTTTACATTTATGCATGATCATTGTTGTTAAATCTTGTTGATTTCTTTCCACATTTGTTCCTAACGCATGTATTTTTGAATGGGCATCCAACTTCACTATAAATAGAGCCCAAACCTCTGTTGAAGACATACAACTTGATCCATTCTCTCTAACATCTCTCAAAGCTCTATATGAGGCTGTCTCTCTAGCTCTCTACTTCAAGATCACATCTTGAGAGCAAGTCGTCTATGCGTTCGGTTTACAATTCAATTATTTATTACAATGTGCATTTTATTTTCCACATTATACTCATTGCATAATTATATATGAGTCTTATAGTACGTTAGAATCTTTGCATTATTATTGTATTGTAACACTTGGTGTTTAATCCAAGGTATACAAATAAGCAGGCGTTTGATCCAAGATATGAGTTTTTCAAGATGAAAAAAGGAGAAATTATCAGTGAGATGTATATTCGTTTCATGAAAATTTTGAACTCACTCCAAATTTAGATGTGGAGATAAAGAAAGTAGTACTCATCAAGAAACTCTTGTATCTTTTACTGTAAATGGGAGGACCACAACCACGGTGAACAAAAAAGCAAATAATACAGATACACTTCCTTTGGATGAGGTAATTGGAAAGATTCTTGCGTATGAAGTTGAGAAGGAACAGAAAATAGAAGCCAATGCATATTCAAAGGATCTAGAGACTACAACCCCCAGTGAAGATAAAGAGGAAGAAACAGCTTTCAATTCAAGAATTATTTGAAGAGGCAACGAGACTTGGAAAGGAAAGGAAAGAGTGCACAAAAAAGTATTTGTTACAACTATAACGAAAAAAGACACGTCGTATGGGAATGTCCCCTCCTCAAGGCAACAAAAAGAGATGTGCATAGAAAGGAAAAATCCCTTACAATATTTTAGGAGGACTCTAATACAAGCAACAACAAACAAAAAACCATGTCAGACTTGTCACCAATCACGGTTCATGTGAAGAGGAAGACGAACAAGAGTTACATGACAATTATGTGAATTTATCTTATGATGAATTATTTGAATATTTTCAAAAATTACATTGCATTGAACAAAAACTAACAAAAATGATATTTTTAAAAAATCTAGTAAGGAAGAAAGACTCCCCACAAAAAAATAGCTCTTTAAGAGATCCAAATAAGTATGTTGAAAAATGAAATAGAAATTTTGTTAGAAAATAGAGAATGCATAAGCGTATCAGAAATGAACAAAACTTTGAGAACACGCGGGATTTTACGTGGAACCCTACTCCCTAAGGAGCAGGATGAAACCACGGGAGAAGTCCTCAAAGGGGCGGATATTGCATTCATTTTTCTCAATGGATACAGGAGGTCTGGAGATCCTTATATAGCCTCCACAGAGCCTCCAAGTCCCACCAATGGTAGATGTGGGACTAAACATATAGATGGGGTAAATGGATCTCTCCAGGATCCATTTACCCTCCTACAACTCATATGGCGCACAACCAAATACTCCAACAAAATTAACGGATGATCTTGTTAAGTTCACTAATGAACAAGAATATTTAGATAAATTGTTGAGCATTCTTGCACAAAACACCACTAAATTTGGATTACGATATAATCATCATGTATCTAGCACTTTTTATCCAAAAGAGAATGTGGAAAACACAATACATAAGCGATAAACGGATCAAGAGCAATAAACATGTAGAACACAGAGATTTTACGTGGAATCCTGCTCCGTGAGGAGTGGGATGAAACCATGGGAGAATGCCTCAAAAGGTTGATTCTTCTATTTCATTCTCCCAATGAGTATGAAAATGTGGGGCTCTATATATAGCCCCACTGACTCTCCAAAATCCAACAACTAGTCAAGGTGGGACTATCTCTAGGCCATTCTCCAATACTCTCCCTCAAGCTAGAGCATGTAATGCTTAGCTTGGACAAACAAAAAAAGACATGAGCTCAATATGATACTACGGGCCATAATGACTCAACGCATACTCTGTCGGTTGCTGTTGAGGACAGTTCTTCGCATGTCATTCTAGTAGGGATGAAAACAAATACAAATATATGTGTATTTGCTTTCGTCAAGATGTATGTTATTTTCTCATATCTGACAAATATGAATGTAAATACGAATACGCATACTCTAGTAGAGGTGGGACTATCTCTAGGCCATTCTCAAACACTCTCCCTCAAGCTAGAGCATGCAATGCTTAACTTGGACAAACAGAAAAAGACATGAACTCATTATGATAATGATATTGTGGGTCATAATGACTCAACGCATACTCTGTCGATTGTTGTTGAGGACAATTCTTCATATGCCATACTGGTAGGGATGAAAACAAAGAGAAATATATGCGTATTTGCATTCATCAAATAGAGGATATGGATGTTATTTTCTCATATTTGGTGAATACGAATGTGAATATGAATACGAATACGAATGTTCAACATTCGTCGAATACAAATACGATATAATGTCCTCATTTTTAACAAATACGAATGTGAATACGAATGTTCAATTTTTTTAGGATCCGAATATGGATATTCATTTTGAAGGATAAGAATTTTTTTTCTTGAATAAGAAAATGGGGGCCCTCCCAAGGCAGGAGTCACCACACCAAAGTATTCATTAATTAACGAGAAGGTACATCAGTTGGAAATCCAGAAATTGTACAATGCATTACAGTGCGCAAGTACATTTCCCAAGTAAAATCGTTGTCCCTTGAAAGTTGTATCATTCCTGCCAAGCCAAATAGCCCAGAGCGCTGCAAAGGGCATGGAAACATCTCCGGAAGACCCAAGGCCGACTGCCCGAATAGATCTCCAAAAATGCTCCGCATCTGATGTCCGAACCCACGGAAGCCCCAACGAATCCCACACATTGGCCGAAGACCTGCATCGAAAGAAAATGTGGTCTGCATCCTCCACGTCGTCCTTGCATCTGTCAAACATCAAATCCGTCACACCCAGCAGCCTGCCTCTTCTCACCTTGTCACATAGACGGTCTCTCCTTAGATATGGATACAAATATAAATATGAATCTGAATGTTCTAATTCTGGATGATACCAATATTTACATGGTACACAAAGAAGTAAGCTTGGTAAGCTTTCTTTTATTATTTAGTTATATCTTTACATTTCCTTTTATTACTTAGTTATTTTTATGCACATATTCATAATTAAAATATCTAATATACTTTTTATATATTGAAAATTGTTACGAACCTAAAATGCATATCGCGTTTAAGTAAATTTGAACATGTATAATATTCATTTCTCAAATATATGTATCTGAATTATCTATATTCGTTTTGCATTCATATTCGTATTTTGAGGGTATGATTCTACATTTTACACATCTGTGTGATGTTCATATTCATATTCGTATCCGGATTTTCAAAAGGATAAGGATATAATGTTAAAAAATAAAGAATGTGGAAGCTTGATCAGAGAAATAGAATAAAACACTGAAAAATGCGGGATTTTACGTGGAACCCTACTCCATAAGGAGCGGAATGAAACTACGAGAGAACGCCTCAAAGGGTTGATCGTTCATTGAACTTTCTCAATTGATACAAAGGGTGAGGGGCTTCTTATATAGCCCCCACTGAGTCTCCACATCTTCATAAATGGTAGATGTGGGACTAAAGAACAGGACGACGCATATACTTCAACACTCCCCCTCAAGCTGGAGCATGCAATGCTCAACTTGGACAAATAGAAAGAAATCTCAAACTCACACTACAAGACACTACAGACGATATCAACTCAACGTGCACAACTGTAGGTTGCTATCGAGGACGTTGCTTCTCATGGCGTGCAGGTGAGAAGGAACAAACAGGCTGGAGTGTAAGTCAAACTGAATCTCCTCGTCGGAGAGCATGTGCTCTGTACTGTGCATGTCATAGTCGCTGCAACTGAAAATGAGTCTCCACTTGGAGAACTCTGGCATGCCAAATCATGTAGACAACTGCTCTATCTCTGAAAGGGCCGAACTGAAAAGTCGTGCAGACATCCTCATCGGAGTCCACGATTGCTGGAGAATGGAGTATGAAAAGTCTCCTCGTCGAAGAACTGGGTCACTCTCATATTGGCTCAGAGATTGGGATCTCTACTTGGGAGTCCATATGAAACCACAAGAAAACCTTAGCCCACATGGCATAGGGAATGGGATCTCTACTATAGAGTCCCTAGGATCACATGAAAACTCAGACCAAGACAAAAGATGGGGACCACACAAAAGGATGAAAAACATGTGCACATCAAACTGAAGACTCGGAACATCTGAACGTCGAGTCTGAACATCTGTAGAGTCAGGAAAATCTCGTTGGCTTGGAGTCTAGAGAATCTGAATCCAACCTATAACTCAACACAATACTCCCCCTTTCTCCCATACTTGTCGGAAAATAGTGGCATCGACAGAGTTGGGAGAAGACAAGAAAATGGGGAAAACATCACATAAGCATATTACGTTTTTCTTTTTTCATCTTTTCTTTTGAAAAAAATAGTCATTTTTTTTAATAAGCAGTTTGTTTTTTTACGTTTTTTTCTTCTTTCTTTTTTTCCTGGATATTTTCTTTTTTTTATATAGCTGACTCGTCTTTCTTTTTTTTGAAGAACATGATCCAACTTGAGCCCAAACTATAGCAACCCACTTTTTTAAAAACAAGCAGCTAAAATCTCCCCTTTTCATTTTTTAGCTTACGACCCTATTGGCCCCAACGAATGAGCTCCCAATTTAGGGTTCCCTATTGGGAACTTTTTTCTCGAAGCCGCCCCGATGGGGGCCTTTGATCTTGTGCGCCACCCCGATGGGGCTTCTTCATCACTGCTTCTAGCTGTTGTGGATGCCGCAAGGAGGCACGTGAGGCTGGGATGCATAAGGTGGAAGCGTCGCTAGGAGGTCGAAGGGGCACTTGGAGATCTCTGCCTGAGATCGAAGGATCGTGCCTTGAGGTGCTAGGAGTCGTCGCCTGGACTCACTGGATATGGAGCTCGAGCTCCGCCTGGAGGTGGCAAAGGGGATGGCGAAGGGAGCAATAGAGGAGGGCGGCACCGCCGTTGTAGGACCTGCGTGCCATAATCGTCGATGGTCTTGTTGTTGGTCACGATGAACTCCCCGGTGAGGCGGATGACCATGTCGCGCTAGAAGATGATCCAGAGGCGCTCCTTGCGGGTCATGGCATAGCGAAGGGTGTTGTTTCGTGGGTGCACCAGGTGGTCGTCCAAGGGGTCCATCACCTCGTAGTAGTCGCCGTACAAACCGTTGATGGTCTTCCAGCCGAATCCGAGCACGCAGGAGTCCTGGAGATGGAAATCGCTCTCTATTGTCATTTTCAAGAAAGCCGGGACAGCAAAAGGATCGACGAGAACTGGTTGCACATGCGGCTGAAATTGGCTGAGATGATCAGAATATCTGGCGAGAATTATGGTTTTGAAAGAAACCTTAGAACTCCTCTTGATCTTGAACAAATCTTTGAACAATATATGAATAAATAGTCTTCAAGAATGAACAATCGAATCTCGGACATAAATAAAGAACATAAAAATCACCCTCGAGAAGTGAACCCGCTCCGATACCATGTTAAAAAAAAGAATACAGAAGTTTGATCGGAGAAATAGAATAAAACATTAAAGAACATGGGACTTTACGTGGAACCCTACTCCGTAAGGAGCGGGATGAAACCACGGGAGAATGCCTCAAAGGGCTAATCGTTCATGGAACTTTCTCAACTGATATAGAGGGTGAGGGACTTCTTATATAGCCCTCACTGAGTCTCCACATCTCATAACGGGTAGATGTTGGACTAAACAATAGGATGTGGTAAATGGATCCTGGAGTGATCCATTCACCCATCTACATGACGCATATATTCCAACATATAATAACACATATATGTGTATCTGTATCCGACCATTTTCATCCGTGCATGTTGGTGAGGATGAACTGGAGGCACGGCCTCTTTAATGAGTCTCTTATGTTGTCGAAAAACCTGTAGAGGTTGGCTCATCACCTGCGGGGGGATCTGTCGTCAAATGCCTTTTATTCATCCATAGGAAAATCTCTAAATGCATGCCTCTCTCTTAGGACCTCAAAGTGGGTTCGCTCTCTTGGAACCTCGGAAGGATCTCGTACTAGAGTTCACGGTCACTGAAGTCATCTTTTACCCACATTAAGTAGGTCTCTGGGTAGAATATCTGAAAATCAAAGGATGAACGTCTCATGTGATCTTTCTCTCCTCATTTCTCCCATACTTGTTTGAAATTAGAGGGTACTCAAGCAAGTTGGGAGAACAAGTGAAGGGGGAAAACTTCATCATTTTTTCCTTTTTTTTGCTCAAATCATTTTTTTGTGCTTCACTTTTTATCCCGTATATCATTTTTCTTTCTTTTTTTGTACCCATCGTTTCTTTTTTCCAAATATTTTCTCTTCTCCTTTTTTCTAGTCTTCTTCCCATTTTTTTGGCTTCTCTTTTGTACCCACTTCAATGGTCTGGTGGTAGTGCAGTGTGCCTTCACCCAAAAAGACCAGGGTTCAAATCCCTCTTTGCTGGGGTCACGTTAGATAGCCGGGAACCAGCATAAAAAATAGTCGGATCTTTCAACATGGATTTGAGCAAGAATCTCATGGATCATCTCAATCTGAACCTTAATTGGACTCCTAAAGTCTCTCAACCAACTAACTAATTAGAGATCGCATATGATTTATTAATTTAAATGAAAATTAAAATAATGGACTTAATTGAACACGAATAAAACTAACATTGACTCAAATAAAACTATTGATTCTAAAAATCATAATTTTATAATTGGACAAATTTGAACGAATGGAAACCCCTAATCTTGCCCTAATTCGGACTCTGAGTTGCATCAACTCTTTGTCTCTTTGAAAAACTCATCTCCTAATGAATGTCTTGATCTTCATATTCGTTGTGCAGACATTTGATCATGATGTCTTGGCCCCTGTGAAGAAAGAACATATGAGGAGCATGCAATGGGGCCCAAGTTTTTTTGTCGTGCTTAAAGAGTTTGCTTCTAGTTGGAAACGATCACGATTAAAGAACTAATGTGGTACATGTGGTGGCGTCTATGAAAATGCAACAATCCTCATTGAATCATCAATGGTGGTCCTTGAATTATGGTTGAAGAAGTGATGTTGCAGCTTCAGTTATTGAACAAAGAAATTTGAAGAGGACATAGAGTATGAAGTGCACAAACTTAAAATGAGAGGAGATATGGGTATTGTGCTTAACCATATAGAAATGCGCATCATCCCTACTCCTAATTAAAGAAGGTGAATGCCCCATGTTTTTCCTCTCAGCACTCTTCCTAAGATATACTCCTATAAAAGGGCGAAAGTGAAAATATTCTACCCTTTGCATGGAAGACTCCCTTTGCTTTTTCCCAAGTTTTCTTCTTTGGTAAAAGACTCTTGATAGGAGGGCTTTCTTATAATTTTCCCAAAGCAACTCCAACTCGTTGATATCATGGGATTTGATCCGCACATAGAAAGCATTAGTCGTCCATATTAGAGCTCAGTTCCTACAGGAAGGCTAATATGTGACCGCATCTTAGGGCTTCGTCAGCGATGGAAGATCTTTAGATCAGGACTCTTCTAACGCTCCAAGCACCCTATCCAGCATAAGCAGTAACAATGTGTGCCACTCGATCGACAGTGGAATGCCACAGCAGCGACGATAAAGCTTCATGACGTAGCAATGAGGTTATTTAAAGAGCACGTAATGACGTTGCTTGCATCAGAGGTCGCACATGTGCCAACAACTTGTGCAACAACGATCCCAAAAGGGTGATCTAGGGAAGGGGTGGTGGTTGAGGACTTGGCGGCGGAGTCGTTTCTTGGGGAGAGGGGTTGGTGGCGATGCGCGAGTGGGGATGGGGGCAGTGGGAGTTGTGGTTTGCGGAGCCACCACAAAAGGTGTTGCATGGGTGGTGAAGGTGGTGGCTACAAGTCTGGCGTATAAAGTGGTGGCAATAGTGTTGGTGGGGGTGCAATGGGAGGTTGTGGCGATGATGATGGTGTCGGTGCGATCAATAGGGGTGGTAGAACGACTAGTGGTGTTGCAGATGTGGTGGGGTTGACGTTGGGGCAGGGGAGTTGGTTGAGGCGTTGTGGCGGCGAGAGATCGGGTGGCATGGCCTCAAATTTCAGCGAAATTCGGTCGAATTTCTGTCGCATATCGATATCCAGTCAAAATCGAAATTTGACCGAAATGACCAAAATGACCGAAATATGGGGGTCTTAGTACAAAAAATGACCGAAATTCCGGTCGAAATTCCACCAAAATTCTGTTTTGGTCGATACCGAAATGGTGGCTGAAACCAACATTTAGGGCCTTGTCAGGTGGTGTCGGTTCTGTTAGGATGGCGAAGGGTGATGACGAGTATGAGGATGGGGGTGGAGGTGGTAACTTTGGGCTATGGGATGCGAGAGAGGTGGAGGGAGCACGGGAGGTGGTGGTGATGCAGACAATTGTGTAGCGATGGTGACACGACATCGTCCTGGATAGCAAGGGGGGTTCTTCGACAAAAGTCTATGTATCGAACCACAACAATAGCCTTTGTTGGACTTTGATGCTTGATAGGAGGCAGTATTTGAACCTCTCTTATCATAAGCGCAAGCTAGGGCACATACAGCTTAATTCGAACTTCAACCATCTAAAATCGACACGATCATTGGTGTGAAAGAATGATTCTATTTCCATAGAAGGATGTCAGATTGTGAGGATGATTTGCATGCCATGATACCAATTGATGGAATGTGGAAATTTTCCACAGTAGAAAAGTTTGGTGGAGAAAAAATTGGAAGGAAGAAGAGAAGACATGACGATAGTGCGAAGTTTTGGGAGAAATGTGTGGAGTTCTGGGAGAAATGTGTGGAGGGAGAAGGAGAAAGGGAGAGAGATAGAAAGGAACTCCAATTTTTAATATGACTCGAACTCACTAAAACAATGAACCAACATCCCCTTTATATATGAAGGGTGGGATTATAAAAATAGAAAAGGAAAAACAAATAAAATCCTAACAAACCCTAATTGAACTCTTAAAATATCACAACCAACCAACTATTAGATATCACATACAATCCCGTTATTTAAATGAAAATTGCAATGAACTCAATTGGACCTAAATAAAATTAATCCTAACTCAAATGAAATTACCAATTCTAAAAACCATAACTTAATAATGGGGCAAAAATAAACAAATGAAAACCCCTAATTTTACACTAATTCAGATTTCGCGTTGCATTAGACCACATAGAAAAAGTCATATTCAGCATCAACCTCCTTGATCCAGGTGGCCTTAGAACACTGCATCTAATTATAATCCTTTTTTCCACCTCCACAATAGCTTACTACTTCCATTCGAGAATCAGTTCTTCAGAAGTAAAGGATCGAAAATAAACTGTCACATCAAGTATGTCCACCTTATTCTCAGCAATGTACCGATATGAATGATCTCTACTATAAATGCATGTGTTATAAGGCCAGTCGTCTCATTGTTGGGCTCTCCTAATCCAAGCTCTCGACCACTTAGCTACATAATCCCTGAAGTCTGGCTCTAAAAGCAAGGACCACTCAAACTTGAAATATGAAGATGGGCGCAAGCCTTCTAATTTCTATCGAACTCTAAACCAAAAGCATATAGTTAGATTGTTTTTACGTAGCCCGCAACTGGAAGATCTGAACCAACTCGAGTGAGACTAAAAATGTGCCAATCCTTCAATGCGAAGAAGAATTATGCAAGCGAACTTGCAAATCCAATATCCATATTTTCTAATTGCATCTATTGTTGGTTGTAAATGGGTTTTCAATACTGTTGTTTCTAATGATGCACTTGTTTGTTGTAAGTAGTCCTTCGCTTTCATGCACCATGTTGACGACTAGCAAAGTTATAGAAAGCACGTCAAATGGTCAAAAGCTACATTCAGACATACAACATTGACTAGTTCAATCCCTTTTCTTTGGTTTCTCGTTTGTCCACCTTGAATATTCTACTATATGTTGTATTATAAAACAATTAGGTTCTTCATTAGCTCAACGTCAAGAGAGATTTTCTAAATGGAAACCTTCAAGAGGTGGTGTACATGGAGTAGCCACACATTTTTCTACTGGGAAGGAATTTTATAATATTTGTCACCTTCGCTAGGCAACTCACGAGCTCAAGAAGAACCCCAAAGCTTAGTTTTGGCATCTTTACCATGTGGTAAAATATACAAAAATTGTTATGTCCAATGTGGATCACTCTCTATTTGTGCAGAACGATTCTAGTGGGATTGTGGTTGTGCTTATCTACATGGATGATATTGTTGTCCTTGATGGTGATTCTTATGGTAGCTCCATGGAGAAAGAAGCGTTAAATAAACATTTTATCATCAAAGATCTTGGCATCTTACGGTATTATCTTAGCAATGAGATGGCTCGCAAGCCTAGAGAGCTAAATATGTCGCATGTAAATTATATTCTTAAGTTGTTTGACGAGACTAGGATGCTAGGATACATGAGTGCTTCTACACCTATGGACTTGGATGCCAAGTAGCACCTCATAGAAGGTAAATGCTAGACAATATATGGCTATAGTGAATAAGCTCATCTATGTCCTTGTGACCTAACCAGATATATCATTTATTATGAGCTCGCTTAACCAATTTGTGTTGAGCTAATACATCCTAACGTTGTGATGCACATCTTGAGATCTCTCAAGAGCACACTTGAAAGGGCCTATATTCATGAAGGGGCACTCTTTGCAGATAACGCAAGGTTCGAAATCTCAATTTCGATTTCGGTCCCCTGGATTTCGATTTCGGTCCCCTGGAAATGGAAATTTTGTGAAATTTCAGGAAACTTTGACAATTTCATGGAAATCTTAGAAATGGTTGAAAAAATTATTTTTTGCCACTTTTTCGCAAATGAAGATCATCCAAGTTATTAGAACAATAAATAACTAACAAATACACGCTCATATCACACATATCGCCCATCTATAGCCCTTATATAGCACATATAGGTCATATCAGTCATATCAGTGTTCATGTTGATTGATGGCTGATAGATATTGGAAATGAAGTTCGTCCAATGTTCTTTAAACAGTAAATAACTTACAAAAAATTTTTTGATGAAATCACGATGGGTAATCTCCCAAGTTGGGAGACTTCGCCTCAATATATTCAATAGAAGCAGTTATGATACATTAACAAAATAAATTACAAATATACATTTATATCACACATATTGATCATTTATGATCTTTATATCGCACATATCGGTAACATCAAACATATCGTTGTTACTGTTGATTGTTGAATGACAAATATTGGAAATGGAAAAAAATAGCTAAGTTAACCACACTTTGAACACATCTTTTCTTCCTAGAAGACAGTGAAGGGCATTATTGATGAGACCCGATCCTCTTTAAGAAGGGTTCCACTCGCTTCCCCTTGTGTTTTTTGTTGAGTGGTGGCACTAGAGCACCTTCAAAACCCCGCTACCATCAGCACCATAGAAGTCGGCTCATGCACCATCGAGTTCTCTCCTCGTGAACTCCCACAGAGATTCCTCTGTCGCCCTCCTGTATGTCCTGCTCTCAGTTGCAGTCTGAGTATAAGCGAGATAGACAAACTGACAAAGTTGTCGTCGTCTGAATCAAAGAGGATGTTGAACTCTTTCTCAAACGTGAACTCCTTGAATTGTTCATCCCTGCTTGACCTCTCTATATCCTTCTCCTTCTTCCCGTCCAAGCTAGCACTCACCACGTCGCTCACATCTTTGGGACAACAAGTGCACTTGGCAGCATTCTTAGTGTGGCCAACAAGATGTTGCTTAAGCCTCGTAATTCTCCCTCCTCCCAACCTCTTCCCTACAGAATTTGCATTGGAGTTTGGCTTTGTTGTCATTTGGAGTGGTGGCATAATTCCGACCAATGTCACCACTAAATTCCTTCTGATCCTCAGAACCATCAAATCCCATTCCGAAATATGAGCTCATGACGATGATTATTGAAACCTGCGAAGAAATTGCAAAACAATCATTCATGAGGCATACAATGAGAGCAATTAATTATTTACTACTTTTTTAAAAAATTTCGGATTTTTTAAGCAAAAAAATTTGGGATTTAATAACTTGGTGATGCCTTCTCCCACTTTAAGTGGGACCGACTACATGAATTCTTGCTCAAATCCATATTGAAAGATCTGCCTATTTTTTACGATGGATGCTGGCTACCTAACACAACCTCCACAAAGAGGGATTTAAATCCTAGTCTTTTGGATAGTACGCACATTGCACTAATACTAGATCGTTGAAGTGGATACAAATTTTTCACATTTAATATTTTTATAGTTTTTCTAATGCTTAATATACATAAATAAGTGTATATTTAGTGTTTAAATAACCTTTTGTAACCTTTAATAAATTAAGGTGGACATCATAGCGTGTTTCCCCCTCTTTGACTTCAAAAAATATTTAATGTTTAAAATAGTATATAGATTTCTATTTTTGTAAGTACAAACATCTTAGATGTAGAGTTGAGGTGAACAATTTCGAGAAAAATCATGCAAAAGACACAAAACACGAACATCATGCATATATTTAAGGTTTAATTCTCGGAATTGATTGATTATTAAATTTTAACTAATAAAAATTCTCAAAATCTTATTTTCTAAGGCTCCGTTTGGTTGCAGGGTTGTGTAGGGTTGAGTTGGGGTACCCCTGTGAATAGTAAACTGTGAGGAGGATTTGGAGGGTTGGAAGGAGGGGTACCCCGGGTTGGGCCAACCCAACCCTGCCCAACCCTGCAACCAAACGGAGCCTAAGTGTTAAACATGAGACCTGAGTTTCTCCTTTGAAAACTCATCTTGATTCCATAATAAAATAAAAAAACCCCAAATATATGTTCCATATATCTCACAAATCCAAATCTACCCAAAAAAAACTCCATGATATGCAATACCAACACGAGAGAAACAAAAACCCTCAAAAAATTCACTTATATATCGACAAATTTGGCAAGATTTGGAGTAGCATACCTCAAGCTCGTGAAGAAAGAACACTAATGAAAGAAACGCATCAAAGAAAGAGGCAGCAGCAATGAGTATCAATCGAAATGGCCATGTTTTCGACCGACATATCGATCATTCCGCCACAAGTGGGGTATTTTTCAATGAAATATGCCCCTGGTTAACCGAGATATCGAGAACAGTTGATATTTCGCCATTATACCGACACATACTAGGCGAAATCCAGGAAACCCGACATATAGGGCAGTTTCGATACCTCGAGACACTCGAAACCAAAATTTAAAACCTTGAGATGATGGGTATTGGAACATATATTATAGTGGTTATAGACATGACAGGAAATCTATTATAAGGTTGTGTATATGTATTAAATGTATTAAACAAAATTATGTTACGTTGCTTAACAAAGATCCTGGTGTCTCGTTCTAGTATAGAATCTATGTACATAGTTACGTCCAAGACTGCAGCTGAGATGACGTAGGTTAGATGTGTTTTACAAAAATCATGGAAATGTAATATGACAATCATGCAGCCATCTTCATTGCCAACAACCATGTTATCCATGAGGGAACCAAACGTGTGGAGATTGATTATCACTATGGACGAAGCGGAAGCGAGAATGTCGGCTTGAGTAACACAAACATTGGTGAGAATCCAATGCCCCGAAAACCTAAGGGTTCCTCCGCAAGGTTCGTCCACGGAGGGTGAGTCAGGGCCTAAGATCAGGCCGAAAGGCGTAGTCGATGGACAACATGTGAATATTCCTGTACTGCCCCTTGTTGATCCCGAGGGACGGAGGAAGCTAGGTTAGCCGAAAGATGGTTATCGATTCAAGGACGTAAGGTGACCCTGTTTTTTCAGGGCAAGAAGGGGCAGAGAGAATGCCTCGAGCCAATGTCCGAGTACCAGGCGTTACGGCGCTGAAGTAACCCATGCCATACTCCCTGGAAAAGCTCGAACGACCTTCAACAAAAGGGATATAATCATGAGAGGACTCCTTTACACTCCACATGTGCCTTCTGCTAAGCATCTTGTAAACATTTTTTAGCAAATCCCTAGCATAAACCTACTTGAACAATGTAGATCCAAGATAAGCATGCATGAAATTTATACTTCGATTTAAGAGGAAGCATTGAGAAGGCTTATACATTTTGCCTTGTTTCCTTTATTATTTGAACAAGAATCAATGTAGCTTACCCTACTTAAGGTGGGAGAAGGCTTCTCCAATTTTTCATTTATTTTTTAGTATCATATCATCAATTTACTACTTTGATTACCATTCCTCCTCTTATAGGTCCCTCATAATAAACAAGTTCTTTGATTTTTCCAATAATAGGTAATAAAAATTGTACATAACATTAGGATGAGATTCTTTAAAAAGGGCCAGAGAAGGATGTTAAGAGGTCCTAATAGAGGGAGATATGAAGGGACAAAATTAAACATAGGGTTGTTGGTTGGATATGCGGGACCTACAGCCTACAAATGTGGTGTTGCTGGCAAAATGGGTGTCAAAATCATGGGTGATGGTTATGATATTTTCAGCATGGTGATCTGGACTTGCGACGAAGATTGATCTCTCTGGGTGAGATGACTATGTGAGATCCCCTACAATCGATTTTTTACAGAAGCATGGTGAGTATTCATCCTAAAGAAGTGTCATTTTTGGAAGAAGTTTATGTAATGGTGGAGACCTGAATAGATGGTTCATGATTAATGTGGGAAAGTTATGCTTGGGGAGAAGTTTCCAAGGTGGTTGGCTTACATTAGGTCTAGACCATGGGATCGCAATAGTCAGTAGTTATGATAATTCAAGTTTAGGGGTACTAAAGTTGGATGCACACTTTTGTTTTGTCCCTCTAGAGTAAACTAGGGTGCATACCCGCGCTTTGCGTCGTGAGCGTTTTTAAGGTAATATATGAAATTAAGAGGTAAGAATATAACAATGTATTGGGAGCATAATGTAGTTGTAGAGACCAATATTATTATTATATTCTGTACCTTTTCGTAATTTTTGTTTACTTTCTGGACTACTATGTATTTTACCCGTGAGGTCTCTCCTTATATAAGATAGCCTAGGGTTCCTTAGAATAACAAGTTGCTCACTTTTCCCAACATGGTATCAGAGCCAAGGGGCTAACCCTACCCTAGGCTTTGCCGCCTCTCCCCTAAACCCTAACCACCCTTCCGTCGCCGCCACCTCTTCCCTCCCTTCCGTCGAACGCCGCCAGGGCCCCTCCCTTCCACCGACGCCGCCGGGGCTCCTCTCCACGCCGCCAGCCTCCTCTTCACGCCGTCGGGCCACCGCCCCCTTCACGTCGCCACCGGCGACTTCCTCCCTTCACGTGGGGCTCCCAGTCACGCCGTAGGCCACCCTACATCGCCGACTCCAGTCCTAGGTAGGGGACCCTAACCGTCGAGTTCCCCTCCCTTACACGTCGACACCTACTCTTTCGTCGGTCGGTCTATCTCCATGAATTTGAGTGCGTAACATCTACATATGCACTCAAATCCGATCAAGTTTTTGTAGACACAGGTTTCTAGTCTACAATCCTTAGTTCTTCATCTTCGACGACATGTCAGAGAACAAAGTTGATATGCCCTCCATAGGCGCCTTCAAAGGTCATGCGCCTATAGTCAAGATAGATGGGACAAACTATGAACTCTGGGCGATGCAGTTTATGAGTCTCATGAAGTCCAACGGTAAGAAGCATATTCTTACCGAAGATGAGCCGGTAGAGAAGACTGGGATATATGCCTCGTGGGATGTTGATGACTCTTATGCCAAGGTTTGGCTGTCAGGCACACTGTCGATGGAGATTGCAAATGATGTCCTCCATCAGCCCACTGTCAAGGCAATGTGGGATATTCAGGCCGCTACGTATTCCCAAATGCAGAATGAGACCAAGATGTTACAGCTTCAGCATGATATATTCACAATGAAGCAGATGACAGGCCACTTCACTCATCGTACACGTCCCTAAGAGGGATGTTTGAGAAGTTATACAATATCATACCCCTCACGGCGACACTTGAGCAGCAGAAGACGTTTCGGACGCTACTATGGTGGGCGTTCTACTTGCAGTCCTAGATCCGGAATACGAGGCAGCCCGCTCTCATATTTTGGCCGATGCAGTTATTCCTCCAATAGAGTATGTTTACCGGCAGCTCAACCGCATCTTTATTTCTTCCAGCACTTCTACTCCACCCTCATCGGCGATGGCAGTATCGCGTGGGAGAGGTGGTCAGTCTTCTGGTCGTGGACGTGGACCCCGTGGTAGGGGTGGTCGCTTTCGCCAGCCATGTTCGTTCTGCCATCGCACAGGCCACTCGGAGGATACATGCTACTCTAAGCATGGGTTTCCAGCATCAGCACGTGTAGCCGACCATGTTCTGCCCCAGTCAGCATCCACGGCTGATAACCGATTCGAGGAGCTTGTGGCACGTCTACGAGATATTATGCCACAATCATCTACTGATTCTCATGGTGGATCTTCGGATGTTGCTGCTACAGCTTCTGCTAGTTCGTCTGCTGATACTAGTACCTCAGGTAGTGCTACTGCCTTTACATCTTGTCATGATATATCTGATTGGATTATACATTCCGGTACCACCCATCACCTCTGCCGCGATAGAGAGAGACTTGAGTCCTACAGGGACATCCCACATGACCGCTCGGTGCAGATAGCAGTTGGTACTCATTCTCCCTTGTTGGACAGGGGGAGGTTTTCTTATCACCTTCTATGCGCCTACAGGATGTTCTACATGCTCCTGAATTCTCCATAAATCTGTTGTCTATTAGTAAGATTACGAAGGATTTGCACTGTCGTGCTATATTTGACCCCTCATCTCTTATTTTTCAGGACATACTAACGGGCAGGGTGATTGGTTGTGGCTCTGAGCAGAATGGTTTGTATCGGCTGGTCCAGAACTCCTATGTTAGTGTCTCTTCTCATTCCATCGGACCAGTATCTCCTTACATCTGGCATCTCCGTTTCGTCATCTCCTGCTCCAGAAAATGAGACATTTACTGCCTCAGATCTCTCCCAAGTCATCATATCGGTGTGAAGCGTGTCAGTTAGGAAAGCATCATCGGTCTAGCTTTCCTAGTCGTCAGAGTCGGAGCAGTAGCTCCCCGTTTGAGTTATTTCACATTGATATTTGGGGTCTGAGTCGTGTACCTGTTCATCAGGGACACACGTTTTAGTTGTAGTGGATAATTTCTCTCGTGTATCTTGGGTCTTTCTTTTAAAGAATAAATCTGAAGCAGAGGATATTATTAAAAAATTGATTAATGACGTGCAGAATGGTTTTTCCTCTACTATCAAATATGTTCGTACAGATAATGCACTGGAATTTTGCACCCGGTCTCTCTCTCAGTTTCTCTTGTCTAAGGGCATTATTCACCAAATCACTTGTGCTTACACATCTCTGCGAAATGGCGTGGCAGAAAGAAAGCATCGTCATCTTCTTGACATCACTAAAACCCTTCTCATTCAGAGTTGTGCTCCCATCACTTTCTGGGGGGATGTTGTCCTTACAGCTTGCTACCTGGTCAACCGTATGCCGTCATCTGTCCTTGGTGAGAAAATTCCTCTCTCTATCATTTTTCCTGATAAGGAATTATTCTCACTTACTCCTCGGGTCTTCGGTACTGTTGCGTTTGTTCATCTCCTGGACTTGACAAACTCTCTCCTAGAGCTGTCAAGTGTGTCTTTGTAGGTTACTCTCGGACTCAGAAGGGCTATCATTGTTATGACCCCATAAACAAGAAATACTTTGTCAGTGTTGATGTCAAGTTTTTTGAGTCTATTATGTACTTTTCCCCTACAGGTGACAGGCTGGTCCCATCCACTACCAACGACGATGTCTATGTTCCTCCGCCTCCTAGTTTGAGTTCACTTGAGTCCACTCCAGCTCCAATTACTACGTCACCTAATCCAATGTCACCTCCACCACCACCACCTCCACAACTTCCTATACCACCTCTACCAAAATTCTATACGCGTCGGTCAGGTCCTGCTCAGACTACACGTCACGCATCCATCACGCCTCAGGTATGTTCAGATGGCATCACTACTGACGGGTCAGATATGGTACATGTGCATGATTCTTCATTTCAGGAGGAGACTACACCATCCAGTCCAGTGGACGACGACTTGAATATTCCTATTGCTATCCGGAAGCAGAAGCGGACATATGTGTCTTATCCTTTTGATTCCCAGGTGTCTTTTCATCGCCTCACAGGCGACTTCCAGATATTTGCGGCAGCGTTATCTTCCGTGGACATACCACAGACCTATCAAGAAGCTATGAAGATTGATTGCTGGCAACTGGCTATGGAAGAGAAAATGTGTGCCTTACAGTCTCTTAGCATATGGAGTTTGGTTAAAGCTCCTACTGACGCATCCATTGTTAGCTGTAAATGGTATTCACAGTTAACCATGCTGATGGTAGTCTAGATCGATACAAGGCACGACTGGTTGCGAGAGGTTTCACACATAACGTGGACTATATGGATACTTTTTCTCCAGTGGCTCGTCACTCTACTCTTCGTATTCTCTAATCCGTTGTTGTGGTACGTGACTGGACTATATCTCAACTTGATGTCAAGAATGCCTTCTTGTATGGAGATTTGCAGGAGGAAATCTACATGCAGCAGCCACCAGGGTTCACTGCTGAGGGGGAGAAGCATATGGTGTGTAGACTTCACAAGGCAATTTATGGCCTTAAACAGAGCCCAAGGGCGTGGTTTCAGAAGCTTTCCCATCTGATTGAACGACAGGGGTTCAAAAGATCAAATGTAGATCACTCGTTGTTTATTCAGAAGTTTTCGGCAGGTACGATTGTCATCATGGTCTATGTTGATGATATTCTGGTTACAGGAGATGATGTTCAGGGAATAGAGAAGGCAAAAGAATTTTTGGGCCGTCAGTTCGTCACGAAGGATCTTGGAACCCTAAGATATTTTCTGGGGTTGGAATTTGCCAAGAATGCACAGGGTCTGGTGATGACCCAAAGGAAGTACATTACAGATTTTTTGACTGAAACAGGCATGGTTGGATGCAGACCAAGTATTCCCATGAATCCAAGCATGAAACTGTATAACGATGCGTCGATGACACTATTGAAGTAGACAAGAGGAGATATAGAGAAATTGATGCAAACGAGGAAATTCCAACGGTAGAAAAAATATATTTTTTGGTGGAAGAAATTTAGAGGGGTTGAGAAGAGAAATTGGAGGGGTTGAGAGGAAGAAAAACTCGTCGGAACGAGGGGTTTGGAGAAGATAACTCGCCGGGAATGCGAGGGGTTGAAGGAGAAGACCGCGGAGATCGCGTGGAGGGAGAGAGAGACGGAGAGGGGATAGAGATAACAATCTCAATTTTTACTTCATAATTGACTGTCTAAAACAATGGCCTACCCTCTCTTTATATAGGAGAGAGGGTTTACAAAAATAGTAAATAAATCAAAATTAACAACTAATTTTATCCTAATTGACCTCTAACTACCTTAATTGGACCCTAAATTATTTAATTGACCCAAATTACAATTAAACTCTACGAAATAAACGTTGAGATCACAGGCGATCTCAATTATTTAATTAGACCAATAAGACCGCTAAAAACGTAAATAAAATTGATTATTATTTAATTAAATAAATGTGGCCCCATAATTCGGGGTCACGCTGCATCAACGCTCCACCGCTTTAAAAATTCGGCTCCTGACGAATTGCGTGATGTAGGTGGATAGTTGGAGAAATCATCCTTGAATTGGGCTTCAATTTCCTCCCATGGGATCATCTTCAACATTACGTTTATAGTTTTTTTCCAATTGGAGGGTACCACTGCAATTTTCGTACCCCTTCAATTGTTCTTACTCTTTTTTTTTCTTGTGGCTTTTCTGCACAGAGGGTATTCCCGAGGGCGTCTTTTGTAATTTTCCTTAAATAACCACTCCCTCAATTGAGGGGATTCGGTGGGACTAATCTCCGCCATCCCCGACAGGGCTTCCTTCGTCTTCAACAAAAGGCGGCGGGGCGCGGGTCGAGGGAGGCATCGGGGCAGGCGCGCTTCTGGCGCGGGGAAGGTGCTGAACGTGCAGGCGGCGCTGGAGGATTGGCGGGATGGTGGCGAAGCGAGGGCGGCGTCGCGGGGAGGCGGCGTCGCAGGTCTGTGCGCAGGAGGGTGGGGGGTGCATCGGCGATGCCAGGCTCGCCTCGCGACCTCCCCACGCTGTCGGAGGTGGGTTTGGGGCCTCCGCGCCGAGGTGCGGCTGCTGCGATGTCGGGCTCGGCTGTTGCGCCTCCATCGATGGTGACAGTACCTGCGGGTATGTCTGAGGAGGGATTTCATTCTTTGGTTATAGTGGGACTGGCGGTGGAGACACCTATTCCGGGAGCAGCAGCGGTCACATGAACATCTCGTTTAGTGACATTGGTGACTGGCCTCGAAACACACATGGTGGTAACAGGAACCCAGATTGCGGGCCTTACGAGGAAGTCGCACGGTTCGCGGAGGAGTCGCAGCCGTTTTTGGTGCCACTGGCCGTGAGGGCGGTGATGCATGGGGAGCCTGGAAGGCAACGACAAGAACTTTGGCAGGGAGAGGGGCAAACTCACCCGTGATACATGTGTTGTACCTGGTCTCTACAACCTCTTGGACAGCAAGTTCACCCACCGGCAGATTGAGGTTATGGATTTCCTCCTCCACAAAATCTTCGTCAAAGATGGGTCCAAAGTCTTCTTCTTCTTGTGGTTGTACCTGGACAGCAGCATCGTTCGCAAAAAAATTGAGGTTCTCGTATTCCTCGTCCGCGGGATCTTCGTCGAAGATGGGTCCTTGGTCCCCCTTTTCTTCTTGCACAATAGTTGGATCA
Source organism: Ottelia alismoides (assembly GCA_037367405.1). NCBI lineage: Eukaryota > Viridiplantae > Streptophyta > Magnoliopsida > Alismatales > Hydrocharitaceae > Ottelia > Ottelia alismoides. The sequence continues at coordinate 163,801 of JAZKJV010001196.1, read as the reverse complement.
AATAGATCTTCCTTTGGAATGAAAATACCTTCGTTCTCTGCTTCGAAATCGGGTTGAGCAGCGATTGCATTGATCTGATTTTGGTCGTTGGCGGTTGAATCGTCGTCGATTAGGGCGTCCAACCATGCGTGCACCTTGATGCATGCTATAAGTCGTTGATGGAACTTTTTTGAGCGACGCGAATCACGAGATGGGCGGCGGAGACCGAACTTCGCACACCAATAGTCGATCGGATCGTCGAATCGTAGGAACGATTCGAAATCCATGCTTTGATACCAATTAATGCAAAGGAGGAAATTCCAACGGTAGAAAAAATATAATTTTTGGTGGAAGAAATTTAGAGGGGTTGAGAAGAGAAATTGGAGGGGTTGAGAGGAAGAAAAACTCGTTGGAACGAGGGGTTTGGAGAAGATAACTCGCCGGGAATGCGAGGGGTTGAAGGAGAAGACCGCGGAGATCGCGTGGAGGGAGAGAGAGACGGAGAGGGGATAGAGATAACAATCTCAATTTTTACTTCATAATTGACTGTCTAAAACAATGGCCTACCCTCTCTTTATATAGGAGAGAGGGTTTACAAAAATAGTAAATAAATCAAAATTAACAACTAATTTTATCCTAATTGACCTCTAACTACCTTAATTGGACCCTAAATTATTTAATTGACCCAAATTACAATTAAACTCTACGAAATAAACGTTGAGATCACAGGCGATCTCAATTATTTAATTAGACCAATAAGACCGCTAAAAACGTAAATAAAATTGATTATTATTTAATTAAATAAATGTGTCCCCATAATTCGGGGTCACGCTGCATAAATTCGGTTCGGCGACGGCGAATAAAATAATAATACTTTGGTGGATTTTCTTGGTGGAAGAAGAGAGGGGTTGAGAAGAGAATATTGGAGAGTTGAGAGGAAGAAAAACTCGTCGGAACGAGGGATTGGGAGAAGAGAACCGCGGAGATCGCGTGGAGGGAGAGAGAGAAGGAGAGGGGATGGAGATAACAATCTCAAATTTTACTTCATAATCGACCGTCTAAAAACAAGGACCTACCCTCTCTTTATATAGGAGAGAGGGTGTACAAAAATAGTAAACTTAATTAAATTGACAACCAACTTATTTAATTGGACTCTAACAAATCCTAATTGACCTCTAATTACCTTAATTAGACTCTAACAAAAATAGTAAATAAATCAAAATTAACAACTAATTTTATCCTAATTGACCTCTAACTACCTTAATTGGACCCTAAATTATTTAATTGACCCAAATTACAATTAAACTCTACGAAATAAACGTTGAGATCACAGGCGATCTCAATTATTTAATTAGACCAATAAGACCGCTAAAAACGTAAATAAAATTGATTATTATTTAATTAAATAAATGTGGCCCCATAATTCGGGGTCACGCTGCATCAGAAATGGTGGGTAAGCTTCTTTATATTACCATAACTCGACCCGATATTGCCTTTGCAGTAAGCAGGGTGAGTCAATTTATGGAGCAGCCGAGACAAGTTCATATGGATGCCATATATATTATACTGAGGTATCTAAAGTCCTCTCCAGGTTCAGGGTTGCTATTTCAAAAGGGCACATATTAATCTATTTCAGCATGTGCAGACGTCGATTATGCAGGGAGCCCTAAGGATCGAAAGTCTACCTCAGGATTTGCCGTTTTTGTTGAGAGCTCTCTGATTTCTTGGAAAAGCAAGAAACAAACTGTTGTGGCAAGGTCTAGTGTTGAATCTGAATATAGGGCCATGGCGCAAGCAAGCACAGAGATGATGTGGGTTCGATCTGTGCTAGAGGATCTACATATAGCTGTACTTTTACCCATGCAGCTTCAGTGTGACAATCAGGCATCATTGTTTATTACCAATAATCCAGCATTCCATGAAAGAACAAAGCATATCGAAGTTGACTGCCACTACACGAGAGACTTGATCCAGAGAGGCTTGATATCTACATCTCATGTGAGCTCAGCGGATCAAACTGCTGACATATTCACCAAGCCGTTGCTCAGAGGACCCTTCCAGAGATGTTCTTCCAAGCTGAGCATGATAGACATCTATGCTCCACCTTGAGGGGGAGTGTAGAGACCGATATTATTATATTCTGTACCTTTTCGTAATTCTTGTTTACTTTCTGGGCTACTATGTATTTTACCAGTGAGGTCTCTTCCTATATAAGAGAGCCTAGGGTTCCTTAGAATAACAAATTGCTCATTTTTCCTAACAGTAGTAAGTATGAACATATTGCAAAGAAATTTGATGATATATTTTCAAAAAGAATATAACAACGTATTGGGAGCATAATGTAGTAAGTATGAACATATTGCAAAGAAATTTGATGATATATTTTCAAATAGTATGCTTCATTTTCATGACCTAAAAAATAATGTTATCTACGATAAACAGTAGAAATCGAATCAAAATAAGAGCATTAAAAGAATAGAAGTTTATTCTTTCAAAAAAAAGAATAGAAGTTCAAGTACAAAAGGGAGGGAGGGAGGATTTTAGTTGTTAAAAGCATACCTTTTTTTATCAATGCCGATCCCACCATACTTGGGATTTATTAAATGTATTACATCTCAGGATTTTTTTTAAAAAGCAAATTTCGTTGTACTTTTATAATTTCTTCTATATAATTTATATACATATAGCCGACCCTACTAATATAGCCGACCCTACTAAATGTGGGAAAGGTTGTTGTTATAATTTATATACATATATAATTTATTTATCATTTATACATGTATATATTAGTAATTTTTAAATTTTTCACTTTTTATTCTATATTTCTATAGAATATATATTAGTATCTATAATATATTAAGATATTGTGTTATATACATATATAGATGTGTGTGTGTTCAGATAATGATTTCAATTGATACTAGTGTTCATATTTATTTTTTAAAATACTAAGAACTTTTTATTTCATTTAAAAATAACTTTATGATTTTTTATTTGATTTTATGTGTTTATTTTTTTCATGTTGTTTTAGTTATACCTATGTATAAATATTTATTATATCTTTAATATTTTCATTTTTATTGTATATAATTTTTATTTTGTATTTGTTTATTAATTTCTAATTATGAAATGGTTTTGCAATTTATAACATTTTTATATTTTTATTATAGGCATAAAATGCTCAAAAAATAATGAAAGAAGATTATTTTTAATGTTTTGAATTTTCACTATTTTTAGTGGTTTTTGGGTGATTTCAAATATTTTTCATTGATTTATATTGGTTTCAAAGTGGAACACAATGATTTATTAATTCATGGAACTTTCTTTATAATTTATAGAAACTAAACAAAAGGAAATATCGGTTTACTTTATTTTTATTTGATAAAGAATTTAAAGATCTTTAAAATGATATGGTGTAGGTATTTTTACGATTTTTACATGAATTGTTGAGATTTTTTGAATTTTAATGAACTTTTAAAGTTGATATGAAATTTTAATATTATTTTTACTTTTTTAAGAATAGGAAACAATTTTATTTTTGAAAACTGATTTAATATAGTATATCATATATTTTTAGGAATTTATAGGTATTTTATTTTATTTATTGTATAAATTTTATTATGGATTTAATACGCATTTTATATATCATACTCTTGTAATGGGATATAAACATAATTTTGGCAAATTATTTCGCATTTGTGAATTATCGAAAGCTATGGGGGTTGTCCCTGTAAAAACAACGGCAAGTTCATGTATTCAGATCATGTCATGACATATGGTTGCTCCTGGAGCCACCACGTGCTACCGCCTCCTTCCTTCTCGTCGCTACTCTCAACCGGTGGATTAACGTAATTGATTAAGCTCGTAGAGAGTTGAGTGTAAATGAATAAATGGCTCCCATTGTTAATCATCTATCCTATATGATGTAGTCATTTTATAGTCAGACATGACGTCAATTAAATTGCAAGCATAATCAGTTGCTTCATGGTTCAAAAATATTCATATGTAAGCATAACATTATCGGAATTGGATATATTCTCCCCAACATAGATAAGAGATCGTTCAAAGAATAGCCGGTCAAATGTGAATCAATCATGACGTAGCTAGCATGTATCACCTAGAAAAATCAAAATGTGAGGGGTATTGCGCATCCTTAAGTCAATACGCATGCCTCAATTCAAATGCCATCTACAAAAAGTCCAATTTGCATTACTCTAGTTCAAAATTCTATAGAATAATATTAATGAACGAACCAAAGATGGAAAAAGATGGAATCTTTTGTTCAAGTCACATTCTTAGGGCAGAAAGAAAGATGATGGCTCTGAAAGAACGAATCAATCTGATGGATAGAAATCGGAAGAACGAACCTCGACATGGACGATGGCACTCTAAAACCTTCTTGACTCGCTTCTTGACGATCATTTTCGCAAGCAAAGGCATAGCCCATGCGAGATCGAAGGCTTTGTTTAGGCATTGTAGCAGCAGGATTCCCTACTGCAAGAGCTTCCTCGAGCACGTCGCTGGCACGAGTTGAGGAGACGATTGGAGTAGAGCCTCTTGGCGTTCCATCCCCACATGAACCTCTTAGGTAATCTCTGAACCTATGTGCCCCTTATTCTCTCCTCTTTCCTTCTTTTCATCTTGTTTTCTCCATCGTATTCTGCTACTCAATTCCCTTCTCCATTTACCCTCAGACCATCGACATGATTGTTCTCACCTTCCTCGTCAGTTCATATCTCTTCTTCCCACAACCTTTCATCTCCGGTGAATGTTGTCATTGGAGCAGTTGGATCCTTCTCCCCCATCGCACAAGAAAGGAACCCAAACCCATCCCCCCTCTCCTCCACTCTTAACGCTCAGGCGGAGCCGCGGATGTTCAAATCTCGAGCCATCTAATCTTCCTCGTTCTGCAGGTATGAAGCAGCAGCAGTACATAGAGTGCCATCTTGGAACTTAACCTTTCCCCTTCGTACTTCTCCCATGTGACGTAATAGAGACCATCATCTCTATGGTGGTTACGCATGTGAACCTAGTGCTGCGAGCCACTATGTATCCTTGAGGTAGTGTTCGGTTGGTGGGGCCTTAACCCACCCTCCCTCTCTCTCATGTGGGCCCCACTTTATTCCTTTTTTAAAAAATTAAATAAATCAATTTTACATCATCAATCCTATCAACAAATAATATATTATACCATCATATCATATAAAAATTATAAACTACTCCACTTCTACTCACTTTTTCAAACTTCAATACAATCACATCACAATAACTACTCACTTTTTCAAATTCCAATACAATCATATCACAACAAACCCACTTCTAACCCACCCCCAGTTTAACCTCTATCCAAACACCAAAACTCAAAAATGGGTTACCCTCTACCAGTTTAACCCGCCTTAACCCGCGTACCAAACGCACCCTGAGTCGATCGTTTGTCGATTGAATTGAGAAGCATCGCATCAGAACATCTTCAATCTGCAGCAGCACCTTCAACATCAAACCTCAGGAGATGGCAGACGAACCCAAGAGCACAAGCAGCTCCTTCCTCGGATCTCACCTGCACTAGCTTCCGCCTCCACTGTTCCAAGTGGGGAGACAGAAAGGGGGATAGAGATAGGAAAATGTGAGAGGCGGATGGGGAGAAAAGAAGATAAAAGGGAAACAAGGAGAAGCGAAGAAAAAAGGAATGGAGGAAACTCTTGTTAGTAATGTGAGCCCCGGGCGAACCATTCCTACAATAAATGTTATTGTAATGAATAAATTATCAATGAAAATTATTGATTATTTTTCACTCCCTTTCTGAGATTGAATGAATGAATGCACTATAGGGTCCCTCTGTACAATAAGGGTTATGTACCATGGCCAACTTGATGATCATACAACTGTTGATTCATTGGATGAATCATAGAGGTTGATACTTGGATGAATATCTAAGGAGTTAGATAGAGGACTCATCAAGCATCATCAAATGATTTTTTTTAAGCCAACTTTTCGGGGGAGGCACGGCTCGGTGCTCGCCCCAAACTTTCTATTAAAAAGGCTAAGAAGCAACAGAGGGAGAGAAGTAGCGTGTCATTCACCCCAATAGACAGCAAATCCCGCAGAATGGAAGGGAAGAAGCTCTTGGAACTTCCCCAAAGCCTATTGACCCACTTGAGAAGTAGCGTGTCATTCACGCGATCAAGCCGCCGAATACCAAGGCCTCCATCGCATTTCCTCTTAGTCGCCTCCGACCATCCCACCAGGTTAGGGCCACGCAAAGAAGGTCCCCTTCTCCCCCAGAGAAAGCTCTGCATCAAACCCTCAAGACGCTTCGTAATCCCCACCGGTACAATCCAATTTGATAGGTAGTAGATAGGGATAGCAGCAAGCACCGACCTAATAAGAACGAGCCGACCTCCCCGAGAGAGCATGGCTGCGCTCCACCCGGCGAGCCTCCTCTCCGCCTTGTCCACAACCTTGTGCCAATCGCGAAGCCTAGCTCTCCCCGCCCCCAGGGGCATCCCCAGATAGTCGATTGGAAGCGAGGACGGAGGGGTTCCCAGTAACAGCCCACACGCATCCGCCGAAATCGCATCCCAAGCGAACGGAATCACCTTGGACTTTGACTGATTAGTGAGAAGTCCCGATAGCTCGCTAAAGATTTCCAACGTCGCTGCCATCCCCCTGACCTCCTCAATGTCACCCTCGACGAAAACAATAGTGTTGTCCGCATACTGTAAGGTTGGAACGATACGGTTACCGCAGGAGAATCCCGTGGAAAGGCCACGATCCACCACCCGAGCCGCCATCCGGGGTAGTACGTCGGCCGCAATAACAAATAGTAAGGGTGCCAAGGGGCAGCCCTGCCGCACGCCCCTCCTAGGCTGAAATCGATCCCCAACGACGCGGCCGTTCAACATAATAGAGAAAAAAGCAGTAGTAATGCACCTGCGCATCCATGAGATCCAAAGCTTAGGAAACCCACGAGCCCGTAGCACCATCCAAAGGAACTTCCAATCCAACGAGTCGTAAACCTTAGCAAAGTCCACTTTCCACAGGACCCCGCGCTTCCCCCGCCTCACCCAACTCTCCACCATTTCAGAAGCCAGAGTCGTAACCTCAGAAATTTGGCGACCACAGATGAAGATCGCCTGGGAGGGCGCGATTAAGTCATCAAGCAACGGCGCAAGCCTGCGCGCAAAAACCTTAGCCACGATCAGGTACAATGCATTAGATATCGCAATCGGGCGAAAGTCTTCAATAGCGCGGGGAGAGGAGTTCTTAGGCAACAAGACGATGAGAGCCCTATTAATCATGTCGAAGCCCGTGTTCCCTTTGCAAAACTCCAAGATAACCTCCCAAACCTCCTTCCCAACCAACGCCCAAAAGTCCTTGTAGAACGCAATGGGGAAACCGTCCGGACCTGGAGAGGCGTCACCGTTGAGATCCCAAATAGCATTCTTGACCTCCTCCAGCGAGACGTCCTTAATCAGCTCCGCACAAAGCGGGGGCGAGAGCTGCGGGGTGCCCTCCCCCGACCAGAACCAACGAGACGGAGCACGAATAGATGAGGAGTCCATGTAGTACGCGGCAACCTCTCTCCCCAAAACCCCCTCACCCATGACCTCCCTGCCCCCAAATGAAATGGAGTGAATATAGTTTGAACGCCTCCTGTTACTGGCCACCCTATGAAAATAGGAGGAGTTAGCGTCCCCCTCCCTAAGCCACTTGATCTTAGCCCTCTGCCGTCATTCCGCCACCCTCTTCCTTTCCTCCCTCTCCACCGCAGCCACCGCCGACGATCTGGAGGATAACTCCTCGGGGCAGAGGTCCCTCTCCCCCTCCAGCGCATCCAAAGCCGCCACGATCACCTCCGCACCCTTCCTGGCAGACGCCCGTGCCTCCCGCGTCTCTTTTTTAAACAAGGCCAAACAACTCCTTAGACGCACTAACTTCTTTGCAAATCTGCCCACAACCAATCGACCACCATAATCCTCTTTCCAAACGTCAGCCACGAGAGCCCTGAAGTTATCCTCGAGCAGCCAACATCTTTCATATCTAGAAAAAAACGGCAGACGGAGTCGACAAGTGGGAGACCCAAACGATCGGAGTATGGTCAGAGAAAGAACGCGGGCGAGAGAGAACATTCGCTAGGGGACACATCGACATAAGAGCCTGAGAAGCGAAGAACCTGTCAATGCAAGATTTTGACGAAGAGCTCCTCCAAGTGAACGCAATGTCCGTAGCACACATATCCTCCAAAGCCATTGAGTTAACGAAATCCGCAAAATCAGCTGAACCCGAATCCAAACCCCCCCTAGACTGTGGTCTATCAGAAGGACGCAGTGTAACATTGAAATCTCCTCCAATCAGCCATGGAGAATCCGGAGAAGATTGGCTGACCCGTTGAAGCTCGTCCCAAAGTTCCCTTCTCCTAATATTACAACATGGGTCGTACGCACAGGAGAAGATGACAGTTGCAGAATCCTCCTTCCTAGATAAAAAGACAGAGATAGAGTGGGAACCCTTCACGGCAGAGATAAGAGAGAAAACCGATGACTTCCGGGCAACTAGCAAGCCTCCTGCAAGGCCGACTGCAGGCAAAGCACTGAATTCATCCAGATCCCCCGCGGCAAAAGAGCGCCAAACATCCTCGTCGAAGAGAGCCAACTTGGTTTCCTGCAGAAGAATCACATCGCACCCCCACTCTTTGAATATGTCACCTAACACCCTCCTCTTAACCGCATCCCACGCGCCCCTAACAATCCACGATAGTACCTTCATTTGGAAACATTCTTGAAACCCCACGAAGGTACGACCCCAGCCGCTTCCGCCACCGCCTCTTTGAAAGTGAGGCAGGTCTCCAGCCCATGGTTATTAAGGCGGCAAGGCGACAAGGCGTTGAAGCTGGGCGCCTTGGCGCCTAGGCGTTTTCCTGAGAAACCCTTTTTTATCATTATTTAATTATCAGTCTAACTAACATAAAAGTTTTTTGTAATTCCTGGTAATGATCTGTGCTCTGCTGGAAACTCTTACGAGGTTCTCTCCGGTTATCGATAAGTCTATTACCGATGCCAGATTTCCACATGTATTGGGCTCTTAGTATTTTAGTACAGTTGTTAAAGTAAGTCTTGAGATATACTTTGTTCTGATATTTTTTCACGGCGAAATTTATGGCCGATTAGAGGCTTGCATATATAATAACAGTATTTGTGACATGATTGGATCTAATTGAGCTGATTCACATAGATTGTGTTCATTTTGGCTTTTGATTTGGACACGTATTGTAACTGTGTGCCATGTGGTTGATCATTTTTTATCATGGGATTTGGACCCAGTTTGCTTGATAGCTCTTGGAGCAGTTGCAACTAATATGTAGTTATCAGGCTTTCAGTCACTATGGTCAAAATTTTCTAACAGATGCCAAAAACAGAAGACAATCTAAACTGTATCTTTGGGCTCATGTAGTTGCATAGGCCATAAGACGCACATAGGTAGCTATTTGGCCTTGAATTATAACTAACAATTATAGTCTGGGCACCCTTATAATGAGTTATGACCTACATTTTCATTCATATGTATGGATTTATGTTAGAGTTGTTTTTTTCATCCTTTTTCAGCATATATTTTAATATTCAGATATTCAGAACATCTAGGCGCCTAGGCGTGCCTAGGCGTCTAGGCGTGCCTAGGCGGCCGCCTAGGCGGCCCAAGGCGCCGCTTCTTTTAATAAAAGCAAGGCGCATGTGCAAGGCGCATGGGCTAGGGCGCCTAGGCGCGCCTAGGCGTGCGCCTTAACATCTATGCTCCAGCCTGAGTAGGAGATGGCAATCCTCTCTCAGATCAGATGGCTGATATCTGACTGACCTCTTGATACAGGTCCTCTGCTTGGGAATAGTGATTCGGAGGTGTCAGGTTAGTTGAGTCAATGGATTGACTTAACGAGATCGAGATAACCAAAGACCTACGTTGAATACTGTCACAACATAGGCATGCATCCTCTGACCGGAGACAGATGTGTTGCTATATGTCTGAGTATGTACATTTGGCAGACCATTAGGTTGATGACCTAACCAAGGTCTATACACCGGCGAGCTGGTGTGCATGTAAGGATATATGAGTAATACGATCTCTCAAATGGATCATACAGGTTCACTTGTGAACCGGGAGACATGAGCTCACTCATGAGGTATTGAGACTGAACAAATTCCATGCATGGTCGTCATGCTTTGGAAGCATGACATGAATTTGAAGGAAAGATATATGCTTTGGGAAAGCATATGATCTATACCAAACCCCAGTGACCAAGATTGAGAAAATTAATGATCAAACCCTGAAGATGACAGTGTAAAAGTGATCTTTATCTTCAGAATGATCATAGGCCTTCCAGTATGTAGGATGTACAGGTGTGATCATAAACGATTGTATAACCATGACGCTTCCATTCCGAGGGAGTGATGAAACAGGTTTGGATTTTAGTGACTCCTCTCATTTGAGAAGTGACCTAATCCTAGTCCATGAACTGGACATTGATCTGAATGAGATTCAGATGCAATAAGAATATTAGGTCTACGGTCTTGATTTGATCAAGCATCAGTGGGAGGTCCATGGGATCTGGATTTGAGATATGATCTCAACATCCAAGTCACTATACGTGGAACAATACAATCGCCCTGTCCTTATCTCCAAGTATCTGAGGAGAGATCGCATTATTCTTGAAGGGTTCGAGAATAACTCGATAAGATCTAAGCAATGAAGAACTAATGATTAAATGTGATTTAATCATTTTGATGTGTGAAGAAATTACCCAATATAATTAAATATGATTTAATTATTATGGATAAGAATAATGTGGATAGAAATATCCAATTATTCATAATATATTATAAATATGATTTATAATGTATTAGAGAGAGATAATTATAATTTATATGTGTTGATTAATTATTATGTGTATTGGATACACATTGTGTAATTAATTGACAATGTAAATTATATGTTGACTTTTTATCGACGCGTCAGTTGCCTGCGGGGATCGCCAATAGACTAGAATCTTGCTTCAAGAAGTTCCTTTAGGGGAAATCGGGCAGCGGTGGGAGGGGGATTCCCTGGTCGCTTGGGAGGAGGTGGTGAGGGTGAAGTCGGCGGGTGGCTTGGGGGTAAGGAGTCTCAGATTGATCAACGAAGCCTTTTTCCTTAAATGGGCAGCCAGGGTCTGGGGCAGTGATGAAAGCTTTTTCATTACCATCTTGAGGGGTCTTCACGGGCGGGCGTGGCCTGCTGTGGGAGCTTCGGAGGACGTGGGCGGGAGTTCTCCTTTTTGGCATGGTATTCAAGAGGCTTTCGTGAAGTATAAATCGTCTTTCAAACCTGTGCTCGGTGACGGCCGCACTTTCTCCTTCTGGAATGATTGCTGGTTGGATGGGGAGCCTCTTTCTTCTCGCTTCCCCCGTCTCTTCGCTTCGGCGGAGAATAAGGATGCCTCCGTCGCTTCCTGCTGGGTGGACGATTCTTGGTCTCCTCGCTTTCTAGGCTCCTTCTCCGATCAAAGGTTCGATGAGTTTCTGGCTTTGATGAATGCCCTTGCTCAGGCGGGCTCTCCCTCTGGTAGCTTGGATCACTGGCTTTGGCGGGACGGCCACTTCTCTACTCGGAAGGCCTATGGGTCTTTGCTTCGTCCTCCGCCTCCTACCTCGGATGCTTTGGTGCGTGACTGTGGCTTCTTCTGGGGCCTGGGTTTGCCTCTTCGTATTATCTTCTTTCTGTGGCTCTTGCGTAGAAGGAGGCTCTTGACTCGCGATCGCTGTTCCAGATTGATACCCTCGGTCTCTAGCACGTGCGGCATGTGCCTTTCTAATGTGGAAACTCTCGACCATCTGCTATTTCTGTGCCCCATGGTCCGGGCAATGTGGGACGACCCCTTCGTGAATTGGATGCGCGCTCGTGATGTGGAATCCTTCTGCGACTCCCTCTTCTCTAACAGGCGGTTGGAGAGAAGGTGTTTTCTAGCACCAATGGCGTGCTTGTGGTCGCTTTGGCTTGCTCGCAACGAGGCCCTCTTCTCCGAGCAGCGCTTTTACCTGGAGAATGTCTTTTGCCGTGCTAGGGCTTTGGTTGCTGATTGGTGCCTTGTGTGATTGGTTTGTTTTCTCCTTCTGTTTAAGTGCTGGTTGCCACCCTCGGGAGGCTACCTGCTCCTTCGCGGGGGGCTTTGTTTCTCTTTCTTTTTCTTTTCTTTTTTGTAACACCTTCTTTCTCTCTTAATAAATTGGGGTGAGCACCAACGAGTGTATCCCCCTCTTCTTGGCTTCAAAAAAAATATAATTGTGAATTATTTTTGAAGAATAAAACCCAACAAAATTTGTTGCAAATAAATAATGGAGAAATTCAAGGAGACATGCAATCTCATGGAAATCCATGAGATTGCCTCCTTGAGATCTCAAAGTGGCGGCACCCAATTCCTAATTGGAATGGGTGGCCGTCCACTTGGATATACATGGTAGATGTTGATCTCCATGTATATTCTCTCCTTATTTATTGGTTTAATTTAGGGTAGATTTATATTTGATTTTGTCAAATATATTTTAATCCAAATTTGTTGTTTTTAACAACAACAATCTTGACCATTGGATTGACATAAATCAATCTCATCCATTGATTTTATATGTCCCATTGATTGAGATCCATTGATCCCAAAACCCTATAAATAGAGAGGCATACCATGCTCTCTAAGTACATGCAATATTGAAGCTCTCTCTCTCTCTTTCTTCATACACGACAGCCCTCTCTCTCTATTTTTGGTGGTCGTCCACCATACCCTAGAGGAGAGATTCGTCGACGCTCTCAGCACCGCGCTGCCGCTTCGACGTTCTTCGGTTCTCAGTCTTCTTGGAGTGCTACGCTCGCGAAGGAGACGTTCGATCTCGTACGACGAGATCAGGAGTAACCGTGCTTGGATCATCTTCTTGGATTGCGAGGACAACGCGGTTCATCCCCGCGCTCGCAAGCGGTCTCACCGACGATCGGACTTGAGACAGGGGGTCTCTTCTCTTAGAGACTTGATCAACCACGCTTCAAGAGGTATTCCTTATACTTATTGTGGTTATAGATGAAACGATTCAAGAAGTGTTCTTGGATCATGTGGTTTCATCGTATGAAAATTTTAAATTCCGCTGCTCAGAACAACTAGTACGACTAGCCGTTCTTCGTCGTATCCGATACGACGATCACGCTTCCGTGATGCGCTTGAGGATAATTCCATATCCTTCAACTTTGAGTATCCACGTGGCTAGAGCTGGGGGAAAACCTAGCTTTAGTTAGATTAATAGATGTTTAGAGGTGTGGTTGGACCTTCTAAGGTTAGTTGAGGGATGTGGGTTCAGCTTGGAAGAGAGAATTTCTTGGATATATGCTGATGGGATCTCAATAGCATAGGTGTTTATGTCATGTTGTTGAGGATTAAATACTAGGGTCCACAAGTATGGCACACCACCCTTCCAGTAATCAGGACCGACTGGATAGGAGTGTGCGACCTACGGTCCCACTTGTGCATGATTCTCCATATGAAGCAAATCATCTAATGGATGTTAGATTAACATTCAAATATATGGAAACTGCAACATCCTTATTGACCATATACATATTTAATCAATGTCCAAAAAGAGGTGCATAGGTATAAGTACAGTGAATGCTCTCGAAAGTACCTATAGTGTGACTCAAACAAAATAAAAAAATATGATGCAGCAAATGAACTACGCAAAAAAACTATATGCATCATGTCTCATGCAAGTGTGTCTATGGCTTTGACTCGTCTGGACTGCTACTACTGCAGTTGCGGCTCCGCTACTCTAGTTGGGTTCACACGAAAATAACATTATACGCTTTGCCCAACAACGAAACTAACACTAACCACTAGTGTAGTAGTAAATAAGTAAACCACTAGTGTAGTGGTAAACAAGTAAGTATACTTGTTGTCTCAGGTTACAAAAACACCTACTGCTAAACAGACCTGCAGAAAAGTAACTCACATAAGATGATGCATCCTTGGGTGTAATGTAATTATTTATCCAATAATATCCCACTAAGAACACTATCCTACTTATCGCCAAGGCCTTAAATATCGGTTTCGGTCACCATTTCGGTATAGACCAAAACAGAATTTCGATGGAATTTCGGTGGAATTTCGACCAAAATTTCGGTCATTTCGGTCATTTTTTGTACTATGACCCCCATATTTCGGTCATTTCGGTCATTTCGGTCGAATTTCGATTTCGACTGGATATCGATATTCGACAGAAATTCGACCGAATTTCGCTGAAATTTGAGGCCATGTTATCGCAATCTCACTACAAGTTGGCAAAAGTCCTCAATGGTGTAGGATGAACACATCAGAATCTAATCACGAACCCTTTACTTATACAAGTACATGTAAGTACGAAACTTATGGTCATCCGTTGTACAAGATCTTTGGTATACTTTGGGTGAAACCCCAAGTACTCTATCCACGCGTGAATAAGAAATCGTTTCTACCCTGCACCCAAGTGCATGGACAATCTCTTGCAGCATGTAACTCCGTTATACTCAGTCATTGTGAAATCTCACTTACGGGACATGAAATAAATATAACTATAGATATCGCGATAAGTGTGAAGCACATGAATATCATGTTGTATGATACATGAGCATACTAAATGATTCCATCTCCCAATAGGTCGCTAGAGGTATATTTATCGTGATATCTATACAACAACAACAACAAAGCCTTTTCCCACAATTAAGTAGAAATTGTGGGAAAAGGCTTTGTTGTTGTATAGATATCGCGATAAATATACCTCTAGCGACCTATTGGGAGATGGAATCATTTAGTATGCTCATGTATCATACAACGTGATACTCATGTGCTTCACACTTTGATGTATTGGTTTCTTCACCCAGCTTCATTCTAATCCCTTAGAATAAATCTAATCATTTCATCCATGTGTATGTATTACCATTAAGTGTTTTAAATTATAATCTGATCTACTGGGGCCAAAAGATCTTAAAAAAATCAATTTACATTTAGTTACCATTGACTTCTTCAAGTGTACTCGTTGGTTTACATGTACACGGAGCTGGTTTACAGGCATGATGTGTTACTGGAAGATTTCATATTTCCAAGTTTCCTAGTGTATCAGTGCAACTGCCTGGTTTACTAGCGTGCAATTGGCCTGGGGACTTTTTGTATGTTGTGTTGTCATTTTCAACATGTTTCCATCAATCTTTAACACCCCCCCCCCCTCTCGAGGTGCTTACCTCTCCCAACCGTGTTTTCTAATGATAGTTCACTTGCGTTCAAACACCGCATGCTCATGATAATGACGTACGATACGATCTCCTCAAGCTCGGTTTAGCATCTCCGGCAACTTAGATAGCCACAAGAATGTGTGCACGACCATTACCTTGAGCTCCTCTATGTGATTACGCATTTGAAGTCGAATGGGCAAATCCTGCAAATCCAATGGCCCTACGATGGCCTTATTTTTGGCAAAAACAATGGTGGTCCAATAAGGGGAGAGAGAGAGTGGGAGGTTATTAACAAAATAATTTTATTCACAAGTTTTACAAAGAATTTTATTCAAAAAATACAAGGAATTTTACAAATATTTCCATTTTTACACGCCTTCCCTGGTTTTTAAAGAATCATTTACAAAAACACGAGATAGTACAAGTTATGGGTAAAGTATATATACAATATACATGACACTCTATACTTAGCTTGTGTTATGTCCCTCAAATGAACAAAGGCAGACACAACACGTACTAAGCATACATGGGTATAAAAAATCAAAGAATGTGAGAAGTCAGTCGCCCCTATACTTAGGGTTTAGTCAGTCTAATGATAGTAGAGGGAAAAATGAGGTGATCAAGAGAAAGAGAACAGACAAAAATGAATAGAAATGAGTACTCGCAACGAAAATCGTGTCCCCTTATACTTCAAATTTAGTATCCTAAGAATGGGAATGAGATCAACTTGTAGAGCGATGAGATGCTAAGAGAATGAACATAAATAAACAGAAAATTAAAAATGGGAAATATGAACAACACGAGTCATGAAGCGATTATTTTGGTTAATGGCCAATCTAAAGAGGGTTTCTTCCAACCTCAAAGAGGAATCCATCAGGGATGCCCTCTAGACTCGATGCTCTTTGTTTTAGTTGCAGACGGCTTATCTGTCATGATAGATGGTGCAATGATGGGAAGATTTTGTTATGCCTAGTCAAAGAATGATATGTCATTGCCTCTTCTCAAATACTCCAATGACACTACTATTTTTGCGAAAGGTGGCCCAAAAAGCTATAGGGGTACGTCACTGGTTCTAGATTTGTTTGGTATTTCTCTGTACTAAGACTGAACCCAGTTAAATCATAGTTTGTACCTTTTGGCTTCTCGAATGAAGAAGAGATTTCCTCGTATGCAAGATGGTTGAGATCCTCAAGTGTAAGTTTACCTTTGTTTATCTAGGTCTTCCTTTGGTTGGTGGGAGTTGGGACCAGTGCCTTTTTATCCAAGCAGTTGCACCGCTGATTATAACAGTTTATGGAAGTATAAGGTGCCTGTAAGGATTTGTTTGCCAAAAACGAGACAAGGGCACTCTCCCCCAGGGATTAGTTCGATGGTTGGCCAACGAGACCTCTGCGTTGGTAGGGTATGGTGGCATGAAGGGGACATTATACAATTCTTCGATTGGGATCAGCATAACAAATGGTTAGGATGCAAGGCATATCGATAGTTTATGTTATTAAGTTTTGTATTATTATTAACGCTAATGCTACTGGTTACTATAAGCATCTACATGGGGCTGATCCATTTTTATATGTTATTCATTCACTGCTAATGCTATTGGTTAGTATATTTATGCCATTCATTTTTACAAATGTTAATTTTTTAATAGGTGTAGTACGCTTGTTATGTTTTTATAAATGTATTATAGTATTGAAGATGTTTAAATCTATGCAAATATATAAGAATACATATATAAATTGATTTATATATTTAAATAATTTAAAAATTCAAAATTGACTAAAGCTCAGCTAAATCTGATTAGTCCCTTAATTGCCGATTAATCCTTAATCGGCGACCCGGCCGATTGAGTAATGGCTGCCTACTTTTGCATCCTCGCATGTAACCTTGTGAATTAATGGAGAAGTTTTGTTGGGTGTTTACCTAGATAGTGATCACCCTTTTCCTTTAAAAATTAGAAACTATGTAAATCATCTAATTTTGTAATTTCTGCAGAATGTCTTGTGCTTGTCCTCCTCTTCATTTTGAGCATCCTTGACTTCAATACTTAAACTTATAGGTCTTTGAGCTTTGGACATTAAACCTTGACTTTTTGATGTGTTGATAAGCTTCAGTCTTCATCTTCATGATTTGTGCTTCTTTGTTTTAATTGGTCACAGCTTTATTGCTTTCTTCTTAGGTTTGTTCTTCCGTCATTTGCTTTGGTCTACCTCAAAAATTAGTCTCTCTACAAAAAAATACAAACTATTCTTTGTTGTCATCAAAATCCAGGCATTAACATCATGCTCCAAATTAAGGGAAAATGTTGAGTACGTAATGATTGAGTCAATTAGCCCAAGGTGTCAGAATCTCACCAGATTGAGATACATTGTTATTGTGATTTAGTCTCGTAGTGTCTAGAAGTAGGATAAGAGTGTTGATGGTGGGGTTATATAAAGAGCCCCACATCTCTTGTATTTCTTGGTAAGTTTATATGAATATCTGACCCCATTGGGTCCCTTCTCTCATGGAGTATGACAGCTTTGAACTGTCTCGAACAACGTAAATCTATATTTCAGAGATTGTACTGTTTTGTGTATTATCTTTATTTTGGTTTTCCATGAAAACCATGACCATCATTTTGCAAGAGATATACTGAAATTAGTTGGTTGATATTTACTAGGTAACATCTTTCAGGGGTGGTTTGATGGGCATTTCAATAATATGTTCTGTGGGGCATTCTAGTCATATATTGCATTTGCAACTCCTTTGGCCGTGTCTAGTGCTCCATGACTGGAAAGGAAAGCAGTTATTTACAGGGAAGAGAGGCCTTTCATGAAAAATATTGTCTCAAAGACCACCTCTTACGAGAATGTAGTATCTTAAAAGGATGCATTGTGTTACAGGGGCTTTTAATTTGGATCTCTTTACCCATCTTAAAACTTCAATACGATGTGTGGCCAACAATGACCTTGAGTGATCATCATTTTGCTGTAAAGATAATAGGCAAATTAGGATCTGAGAGGAAAGATGACAAACAACAGTTCCTGCCACTTCTCCAATGATATTTTAAAATTATGATGCACCTCCATACACGTTGCATTTTAAATTTTTTCTAGGGGAGCAAATTCTGCAAAAAGTTCTTACTTGAAATCTCTTCAGCACAATTGTCAAGATATTTGGAGCTTCATGGACACGCAACTGCTTCCTAGCTCTGACATATGTAGAACACCTGGAGCAATTGGAACTGTCAGGAGTTCCCTAAGACGGAATAGGTAACATTATGTTAAATGTTTGTCCAACCTTCCGCATTTGTACATGTTATCACCATCCAAGTCCTCCGGTGCTGTAAACTGTGCGAGAGCATCCTCCAAAGACTCAACCCAACCATGAATTTCCAAAGTCAAATCCATTATATTCTCATAGCGCTCTGATTCTACTTCACATCTTAGACACTTTACCTGGTTTTGACTAAATTAATTAGAAACTAATGATGGATTTCAAACTTTTTTGGGAAAAGAATGACGGATGTCAAACTAAGTGAAATTTACAAAATTGATAGAGAAAAAGACCCTGATCAGAAACTTTTGATTTCAGACGACCACCAAAAATTTTCTATATATCAGATACTAAATGGAAAACTTTACTTTCGATTTCAGACGACCACCAAAAATTTGTTGTATAAGTGTTGTCTCTTGCAATCTCGGATCGACCTTTTTCTCACCACCTAAGCTCTCGAGGCAAATAGATTGCATAGACATTACCAAAAGCCTTTAAAAATAGAGCAATAGTTAGACAAAAAAATATACAAATCGATCTACTGATAAACAGGAGGAAACAAATAAAAATAAAAAGGAAAGTCGTGTAAAATTGCTGCTTCACCTTAGAAATTCATGGGCATCTTCTTGGTTCCCACCACCAATGCGACATCCAATATTTGTCATGTTTGAAAGAATTTTGTTAGGAGACAAGGGGCCTCCCCCCTCCGGTAACAATGCTACATGAAGCTCAAGTTCACACATGAGGCACCACTCCTTGAGACAACCTAACAAGATATCAAAAGTGGGAAAAATA
Organism: Ottelia alismoides; assembly: GCA_037367405.1. Classification (NCBI taxonomy): domain Eukaryota; kingdom Viridiplantae; phylum Streptophyta; class Magnoliopsida; order Alismatales; family Hydrocharitaceae; genus Ottelia; species Ottelia alismoides. The sequence goes on along the minus strand of JAZKJV010001196.1, from coordinate 144,508 downwards.
ATACTTCAAGGAGAAACTTTGGAGGATACATGAACCATAAAAAATTAAGTAGGAAGATGTTGATAGTCCAATATTACAAGATCTTGAATGCATTCTCCGGAGTAGATAAACCAACAGTGGCTTTGTGTAGGTCAGGCATTGCAAAACAGCATTAGCATAACAGCTGTCACAAAGAAAATTTAATGTGTAAGATCAACTCAGATGCAAGAAAAAAGGAGCTGTAAGTTTTGATTATGTAGTCACCACACAATACCCCTAACCAAATCATAAAAAGGTCCTATAAAGGATTAAGATCACAAATTCCTTCTTTCCCAACTTCTGAAACAATATAGGAAATTCAAAAATCTTTCGAACAATTAGATACAAATCTCGATTGTGTTAATTTACCAGTCAACTATCTCATAATCCCATGTGCCTCCCTCACTCTCCAGTTCTCTACTCCCACAATCCGTACCCTGCAACCCCTCAAGCATAGCCGCATACTACAGGTCTATGATACTTCTTCTTGGTTCCCACCACCAATGCGACATCCAATATTTGTCATGTTTGAAAGAATTTTGTTAGGAGACAAGGGGCATCCCCCCTCCGGTAACAATGCTACATGAAGCTCTAGTTCACACATGAGGCACCACTCCTTGAGACAACCTAACAAGATATCAAAAAGTGGGAAAAATAATACTTCAAGGAGAAACTTTGGAGGATACATGAACCATAAAAAAATAAGTAGGAAGACGTTGATAGTCCAATATTACAAGATCTTGAATGCATTCTCCGAAGTAGATAAACCAACAGTGGCTTTGTGTAGGTCAGGCATTGCAAAACAGCATTAGCATAACAGCTGTCACAAAGAAAATTTAATGTGTAAGATCAACTCAGATGCAAGAAAAAAGGAGCTGTAAGTTTTGATTATGTAGTCACCACATTATACCCTAACCAAATCATAAAAAGGTCCTATAAAGGATTAAGATCACAAATTCCTTCTTTCCCAACTTCTGAAACATTATAGGAAGTTCAAAAATCTTTCGAACAATGAGATATAAATCTCGATTGTGTTAATTTACCAGTGGACTATCTCATAATCCCATGTGCCTCCCTCACTCTCCAGTTCTCTCCCAAACAATCCGTACCATGCAACCCCTCAAGCATAGCCGCATACTACAGGTCTATGCTACTTCTTCATCAACCCCTTCCTCTCAAAGCAGCTTCATATTTGTTCCCTTTTAAGATACTACGTTCTCGTAAGAGGTGGTCAAGAAGAGTACAGTGATTCCAAGGAGTAGATGAGCGGTGTTCCCGAAATGAGAAGGATTCAAATGATATTGATCACATTTTCTTCAAGTGTCCGGGATCAAGACAGGCAAGGGAGGAATCGAGAATACCCGGCATATCTTTCAATAATAAAGATTATTTTTGGGCTTCAACCGGAGAAGGCAGGAGGGGTTCAGAAGTGGGTAAGCAAAGGGCCATTGCCACCATCTAGTCCATTTGGTTGCCCAGAAGCGGGGTCATTTTAAACAGGAGCGCTTTTATTTTAAAATTGTGATAGCTCATGTTCGAGTACTTTTCAATGAGTGGTCATCATAACTCTTTGTTTCTGTGTATATGGCTGTAACATAATGCGGGTTAGGGTACACATCTTCATGGTGAACACCCCGTATTTCCTCAAAAAAAATGTTCGCTTATCCTCCTCATATTTTGTTAGTGTCTCCAAGCTCATGCTCCACATGTCACTCTCTTGGTGTTCATCCTATAGCCCCATGTTCCACCCCTACTCAAAGCCAACCCGCACTCTTCGTGTCATGTTCCATCTTCCTTGTCTTATTTCATTCTCCTCTACATGCCATTCAAATCCCCTCAAATTATTGCACAACCACCCCCCTTGCTCTGCCCATTCCCCTTTCTTTCGTATTTCCAGCTCTCCATTCTGAATGCTAAGATCTCATCTCCAATACTGGTATCAATTAGAAAGAAATAACATTTGTAAGTAGCAATCGGACTACTGGATGGAGGGATAGAATTCATTCAAATTTAGAAGTGCGTGTGATATTCGGTCACACAATGATCACAACTTGGGGTACGACAATTGAGGTTGAGGCTTGTCGGTGCCTGCCTATTTATCACATGATTTTATCATATTTGACAAAAAATTATACATATCAATTATGGAAAATATCATAAGTGAGCATGAAAATTTATTTCCAAATTAAACGGTTGCTTCTTGGTTACAATTGTTTGTTTATTATTTATCATTTCTAGGGTTTAAGCAATATAATCCCATGATGCAAAACCACTTCAACAAGTTCTCAGAGCACCTCATTCCAAAAAAAGTGATTGATGACCGAAGGCCACATGTTAGGCACCCCGCCTGGTCCTAATACTTACTCGTGAAATGCCCCACCCTCAGCATCGAAAGAAAACAAAACAAAACAATAACACACCCTATACAACATATTAACCCTTCCAAATGACCAAACCTCGAAAGTAACAATACACCCACCATTAGGCTCCCGTGCAACTTGGTGACCCTTCCAAACCACTACTCTCCGAACACCCTTGCCCACCTATGACTTTTCATCACTCTAAGAACTCTTACAACTTTTATTGTATCATCTAAATACTCTTCGACCATTGTTTATAGCAAGAAGACCAAACTTGACCGGTATTACAATATGATCGAGTGGACTGACCACGATCGATCTAGAACAATATCTACTTGTAAAGTTGCAATCAAATAGAAAGAACAATATATGTATTACAAAATAATTTCTAGTATGGTACTAAATGATTGTATAATTATAAACATAAATTTCTAAAATGATGCAAGAGGGTTAAAGTTGAAAAGTTTGGAACTCATAAAGAATTAGTGTAGGGATCTACGTAAAAATTACAAATACAAAAACAACATATTTGGCAAACATGGATGGATTATTAATTGTCAAGATGAAAATTTCTGAACTCTCTTATAAAGAGAAGAAACACTAGATGGAAAATTACATAGGAAAGACATATGAAATAGATAAATACAAAATAACTCTCAGCACTCCATCGAGATGGAGCATAGACGCGATCATTTTTAGCTTGGAACGAGACTTCTAGAACAGACCCCTTGCTAGGGCCTTGGTGAAAATATGTGCTTGTTTCCCTGAGCTAATGTGAGAAGTGGAGATAAAGTGATTATGTATCATATCTCATTTGTAATGGTTTCTATCTCAATGTGTTTGGCCCTCTAATGGAAAGTTGGATCGTTGGCAATGGATAGAGTAGCATGATTGTCGCAAAGCGATTGCATAGGAAGAGGCGCATCAAAAGCTAACTATGTCAGAACGGATCCGACCCACATCATCGAAGTACTCCCCTACGCCATAACTATATATTCGGACTCAACCCTAGATCTAGCAACTGCAATATGTTTCTGCTTTTCCATGAGACCAAAGAACTAACTATGAAGATTGCAAAATCAGAGTTAGATTTCCTATCTTTAGGACATCTTGTTGCCTGCATAATCAGCATCTGCAGAGGTCATGATGGCAAGAGATGTCCCTCTGTTAAATAGCAACCTTGTACATGGAGACGAATTCAAACACCCTAGGATCATGTAAATTACATCCATGTAAGTATGTTGTGGTTGCTCCATAAACTACCTGACTTTACTTACCGCAAAGGAGATATCTGGCTCGATAATAATCACGTAAAGAAACTTCCCAACAAGTTCCATGTATCTCCTTTCATCCACCTCATATGTATTGTCATCATAGAGCTTCATGCTAGGATCCATGGGAGTAGTAGCAAGTATGCAGCCTTTCATCCATGTTTCTAGAAGGAGATCTATAGCATACTTCCTCTAGGTCATCACAAGACCTCTCTGGTTCCTGGAAAACTAAAGCCCGTGGAAGTATAGTAGCTTGCCAAGATTTTTGGTGATAAAATGGTCTAAGGAACTCCTTAGCCTCGTTGATACCATGTAACTATGCAAGTCATCTCTTGTAACAATAATGTCATCAACATAAAACAAAATGACAACAATACTCCTCTATGACCTGTGTACAAATACCGAATAACCTGCAGTCAATCTCTTGAAGTCATGTGTTCTATCAAGTTCAAGAACTTCTAAAACCAAGCTCCGGGACTCCGCTTAGGGCAATAATAGCCTCGTGGAGTCGACATATCTTCTGACACTTCCCCTCATCAACAAACCCAGGTGGTTGATGTATATAGACTTCCTCCTGTAAGTCATCATACAAGAAAGCATTCTTGACATCAAGTTGTAAAGTTACAAGTCCCTTACCACAACAACAGAGAGTAGGGGGTAAATGTGACCTGATACTAGTCTAGCACATATATTTGAGTGAACCCACGTTCCACAAACCTAGCCTTGTAGAGATCGACATTGCCATCAGCTCTCTGCTTCACAGTTAAGCCCCAACAACCACAGAAGTCCATGTTGGGGTAGTAACCAAGCTTCATGTGCCACATAACTAGAGTGCATCCACTTCCTCCCCTAGAGAAAAACATCACTGACTTTGTTTTGCATTGTAGCTTGATATATACGTGGGATTGCAAGAGCTGATAGTCTCACCACAAACTTCTTGAAATCCTCTTATAGACGTCATAATGAAACATGGGTTGCAATAGGATACATAACACAAGTACACATCCTCTTTTGAAGAGCAATGGGTTGATCAAGATCCTTCGGACGATCTGTCTCCTATATAGTACTCTCCTGAGATGTTACGGACTCAACCTGTAAAGTCTCATGTTGTACAGACATATCAACAAAGCCATCATCTCTCTGGCATGAGATGGAGGTACATCTGAAATCAATGCATGAAGGAAGGAAAGAAACGTGTGGAAGATTATTACGGCATGAAGATTACATTCTCCAACATCAAGAATATGTTGGAACCTACACATGAAGAAATTGTTGCTCTCAAGAAACATGAAGAAAACGTCTCTTCCGGAAACCTCATCAACATGGAATCTTAAGTCTGTGATCTTTCTGTATTTGCAATTGTTGTCGATACCAGTGTTGTAAAAGTCGCTCGACTGGCCCGATTAGTAGGTCCGAGTAGTCTAGTAAGTGGGGTGGCCGACCGAGTACCGACTAATTCCGACTAGGTACACTAATCGACCAATTTTCGCTCGGAGATACCGTATTTTTTTTAATGTTTTACTTTTTTTTATAAGCAAACTTAGTATAATATGCCTAATGTTTTATTTAAATTCAATATTTTCTTTTATTTTATTATGGTAGTATATAAATGTACAAAATCTATGTAAATATATGTATAAAAATGAGTTATATATTTAAAATAATTATAAAATTCAAAGTCGATTAAAGTTCGACTAAATCCGATTAGTAGCCCGGCTGCCGATTAATCCTTAGTCAGTGACCCAACCGACCGAGTACCGACTACCGACTTTTGCAACCTTGGTCGATACCACATCGAAACAGCCCATTATGGTCCTTGTTGTGGTCAAAGCACCTCGTCACCCAATTAGGAGTCCTCCCGGTGACATCTCCTCCTACTATGTTGCCAACCTTGAAAAACCTAGCCACGACAGGAATGGCATCCTCCCATAATAACCCTAGAAGTAGGGGCGGCCCACTGTGGTTCGATTTTCGTGATTCCCTGCCATTGGGGGGGTCATGAACTCCCCCCGTTGCTTAAACCGCCCACCATAGAACTCTTCCATGACCTCGTTGATGGTGACTGCATGCTCTTGTCCCCACCACAGGGTCTCGAAATCCTGCTACTCGCAAGCATATGGGGTCGGATTGGTCATCGATGCCACCTATATCGATGCTTTAACCCTTGGAAGCCCGGTAATGGTGAGACTTGAGTATCCGCAACCGTCACCCAACCATCCAAGCTCCCCTGCTATCACTTTACTCATTTTTTCATCGAAGAAGACTACCATTACAACTCTCTTGGTGAGTGTCGACACTCGCTTCTTGACCCTCCATTCCCTTCCGGTCGTCGATGCATGTGTAGGGTGGAGAAAGCCCAAGCAGCACTTGTTAAGGGTTTCTCTCAACAGATACACAAATCCCACAGAATAAGGGATGGTAGGTTGTCATGGGGAAATTTTAAAGATCCCGCTCACTTAAAAGTTCTTTATGGGAGGATCAAATTTGGGAAGTATATGTGGAGAAGGAGCATTTCAAGTGAAAGGGTATAAGAAAGGCATTTTCACCACAATGGAAAAAATTTACAAGAATAACGCGGGAGAGGAGAAAATCTACAAAATTAGGATCATTTTTCCGAACAATCTAAATAGAATTCTCCATTGCAAATCTCGAAGAACAAGCAACTCATCGAGACGAGTTTTTCCAAGCATACGAGAATTGATGCAAGCACATATTAGGGATTTTGTCAAACTAGGATTTTTCATCCCTAATTGATGCAATCATGAATTAGGGATTTTGTCAAATTAGGAATTTCCGACCAAATTGATTATTTTAAGTATGGTAATTAGCTTTATTTTAGTTAAATAAATTGAGATTGATTAGAATCTCCATTATTTGGGTAGATAATTTTCGTTAGATATATTTTAAGAAGCTAACTAGGGTTTGTTCGGTGACCTATTTTTATTTTCCTTATTTATTTGTAATTCCATCCCTCGTTCCTCTTCCTACGAGCCTCATTGATGCAAATCAAAAAATTGAAAAGGTAGAGAATTAATTTTGGGTGGAAGAAATTTAGATATGAGAGAAAGAACGAGGAGAACACGCTAGTTGCGTGGGGTATAGGACAAGGTTCAGGAAAGCGGTATGCGTATGCGTTCGGACAGGTCACTGAATAGCGCTTAAGCGGTATGCGGGGGCATATGCGGGGTATATGCGGTTTTACGCGGTTTCCTAATTTTTTATTTAAAAATAAATAAATATATATATATATATATACAAAAGTGACTACAACAGAACTAAATTTATGTATAATTGTGGTCCAACAGAAGATCTAAGAAAAATAACTTTCATAGAGTTCAAAACAATCTCTATTAATCAAATATCAATACTTCAATAGAATGGTTAGCACACAAAATAAATTGACCACAATCAACAAAATAAAAAAGTTAGCGCACAAAATGCCTCTATTGTTGAATATAATGTCATTTATTTATGTCGTTATATTTATAATTGATCCTCCATCAAAACATACCGAACTTTACATATAATATATTACATTCATAATAACTAATAGTTGACTAAATTAGTTTCATAAATTATTAGTATATTATTCTTTTTCTTCCTTGCGTGTTTACTCCAATCCCGTAGTACAAATACTTTGACGATGGATATAAATGGTCACGGAATGCTTGATTGGCATACATGCAAAAGTAAGGAAAACATGGCACAAATAACATAACAAAACATGGCATAAATTAAAAAAATAAAAAATAAATAAATAATGTGTATGCGGCCGCACAGACCGCATATGCGGCCGCATAGCCCGCATATGCGGCCCGCATAAGCGCACAGGGCGCATAATGCGGGGCTTCAGGAAAGCGGTGCGCTGAGGGCACCGCATACGCATATGCGGCCGCATATGCGGCCGCACGGGCCGCTTTCGTGAACACTGGTATAGGAGATGAATCATGAAGATCACATTGAAAGAGAGAGAGAGAGAAATAGAAAGACGGAGATAAACTCAATTTTAATATATACTAAACTGTCTCTCGCAAATGCCTACGATCCCTTTTTTATAGGAGGGGAGGAATTACAAAATAAGAAAGAAATTCGAATTCAAATAAAATCCTAATCAATCTTAATTGACTCTAATCGAGTCTAATTGACTCAACTAGTTTTATCTACCAAAAATGTTGAGATTACAATCTCAATTTATTTAGATAAAATAAGCAAACTAATTAAAATAACTAATTAAGGACGAGAATCCCTGATTCGAAAAATCCTCAAATCAGCAATTTTCTTTAATTCGAGTTGCCCTATCGATTTGGAATTACATCAATTCTCCCCCGCTTAAAAATTCGTCTCCTGACGAATTGCTTTATCTTCCAGCTTGAGACGTGATGTTTTGATGTCTTCTTTCTCGATCCCATGCTGAAAGAAAAGATGCGGAACGATTGGCGGAATCTAGGTGTCCTTGGTGCGATGATCAGAGCCATCAAATTCCTGCCGAAAGAACATATGTGGTGAAGATGGCAGTAATCGCATAATCACTTCCTTGATTTGGTGTTCAAAAAATTGATGGGGCAACTTCATCTCGAGCATCGTAGCCTTCGGGAAACCCATAGCAAATGAATGGCACAAGTTTAGGATGGGAGGAGATGTGGGCAATGAACTAGACCAAGGGGTCCTTATATAAGTGAATCCCATATTCATAATCCTAACTGGAGAAGGACGCAGCCTTAAATCCTTTTTTCAGCACCTTTCTTTAAGTTTTCTCGCACCAAGTGGTTGAAGTACAATTTTTTTACCCCTTCAACTAAAGCAATGACTCTCCAATTCCTACCAACTATAACCTTTATAAAAAAAGTTTTTAGGAAGGGGAATACCTCTGTAATTTTCTAGATTCATATCCCAATTCCTATTTCCAAGGGATTCGAAACCCTTTGGAGAAATTTGAAATGTGATATTCATATCTTAATAATCTAGCATCGAAACCTAAATTACCCCATTGCATTCGACCCTGTAGCCCGCGAAACCCATCATCCCTGCAGAGAAAACTCTCCTCTGCTACCTCCTCCAACGGCCTTCCTCCGACGACGACGACCTCCCTCTCCTCCGGTAATCCCCCTTCTCCGACGGCCTCCCTCCTCCTCCAGCAGCCTCCCTGCGTTCTCTTGCTCTCCCCTTGTAGAATAACTTCAATGGAATCCTTGGGTGGGGATGTCATTCCTAATCCTACTATACCAATCCCATCTACTGTGCAAAGGCCTGGGAAAATAAATCCCCACTTCACCGACAAGATGAATGATCAATGCTTGAAAGCAGCATCGAAGGATCATAATTAAAAGTACTCTTTTTGGCTGAATACACTAGACAAGAATAAGGTACAATGTGCATTGTGCGGCCACATTACTAATGGTGGCATCAAAAGGCAGAAGGAACACTTGACTGGTGGTTATCGGGATGTAGTTATGTGTCCGAAAGCCACTGTGGAGATTAAGAAAGAGATGGCTGACTTCAAAAATAGTAAAAAGAAGAGGAAGATAGTTGTTAATTACAGATATAGTGGTGTTGATTCAAACACTCCAGATGCAGGTGATGGTGATCATGGTGAACATGTATTCATCTTGGATGACTCACAACCTACGGCTACAACAGGTAAAAACGTTAATTCTGGTTCAGGTTCATGTTCTGCAAATAGGCTAAATGTAAGGAAGTATCCACACAGCAAGGGTCCTATGGACTCGTTTAGTTCTGCTAGCCCATGGGAGGTTGTGGCACAAAGGAAGGCAGCAAGGGCTCGTGGTGAAGCATAACAAACTACAATTGAGTTTGCTTTAAAAAAGGATGCTGCACATGTGGCATATAATGCCATAGCTGAGTTATTCTATACAGGCGGCATCCCTTTTAATGTTGCATGATGAGAAGCATTTGAGGTGGCAGTGGAGGCTATTGTCCAAGCTGGGAGAGGATTTGCTCCTCCAACTTATCACCAATTGCGAAAGCCCCAATTTGAAAGATTATATGCAAAGACCAAAGATTTGCAAGTGAAGCATGAAAGCCATTGGACATATGGATGCACAATTATGTGTGATGCATGGATTGATAAACGACAATGAAGTCTTATAAACTTCCTTGTTAATTCTCCAGAAGTGTCATTTTTTATTTATGCAAAGAGTGCAACATCTGATGTACACACTGGGGAATATGTGTTCAAATTGATAGACGAGCCTGTGGAGATGGTGGATGAGGAGAACGTTGTACAAGTTGTCACCGATAATGCAAGAAATTTTGTTTTAGCAGGAAAGTTACTGATAGAGAAGAGGAAAAGCCTCTTTTGGACTCCATGTGTTGCATAATGCTTGGATTTGATGCTTGAGGATATTTCCAAGTTACAGAAATTTGCAGGAGTTATCAAGAGGGCCAGAAAAGTAACAATGTATATTTATCAGCATATTCGATTGCACAATGTGTTTCTACAGTTCAGTGAGGATCACCACGAGCTGTCTAGAAGCGGAGTTACCCGCTTTGTTGTCAACTACTTGACCCTTACTAGTTTGATAAAGCAAAGGAAAGTGTTGGCGTCGTTATTTATTTCTGAGGTGTGGAACATTAGTTCTTGGTCGAAGACACGTGATGGGAAATATGTCTATGAAACTGTGATGGTGAATGCTTTTTGGGAAAAAATTGAAGATTACCTTAGAGTCGTACAGCCCATCGTTACTGTGTAGCATTTAGTGGATGTTGATGAGAAGCCACCCATGCTAGAGCATTTGACGCTGCAAAGGAAATGATTATTGAAAAGTTTAGTAGGAAGGAAACAGATTACACGCGGATTCTACAAATTATTGATTCTCGCTGGGATAATCAGATGGCTCGCCCTCTATATGGTGTAGGATATTTCTTGAATCATGCATTTTATTACAAAGTGAAGGACAACAATGAGGCACTCTCTGAACGACCGTCTCGATAGGGTCCTGAGAGGCGACCGCCTCAATTGGTCGAGGTGGTCGAGGCGAAGGTGAGGCGCTCGTCGAGGTATTTTTTCAAATTATTTTTTTATGTTAATTCATTATCCTATTAGCAGTTATAAATGTTTATAAAGGTGTAGTTGTTTAGGATATAATTATATAAAATGAATGCTTAAATTTGGGCATTTTCATGTTCATATTTACTATTAAACATGTCCAATCATGTCAAAAAACTTTTAAATTATACCCTTAAACATACGAATCCACAAGTATCATAGAAAAAATTACCTGTAAACTTATTTTTGAGTTGTCACATAATAAACTATATAATATACCAAGAAGGTCAAACAAAATAGGGATTTTTACACCCATAACCTGAGTAATTTCTCAATAACATTCATAACCCTACCTAATAGCGAATTACATGAGAAACCCTGAGTAATGCTTAACTCTTACATGACATAACCCTATGTCATATTCTGTTTGGGATGGGCGTTATGTTAGACGGTTTTCGTTAAAAAAATAGAATACTACCCTAATTCTTATTTACAAAACATGTCATTCTTCTCCTCTCCTCCTACATCCTCCTCCAGGACATGCATCCCACCGAGCAAGCCCTCCCCCCCCCTCCCTACCCCTGCGTTGAGTTTCCCCTGTCCCCGGAGCCCCCACCGCCCCCTGCGGGCTGAGAGCTTCCCCGTCCCGGAGCCTCCCTCCTCCCGCGGGCCAAGCTTCCATTATCCTGAAACCCACCACCCACGTGTCCCCCTCCCCCCCGCGCGTGCCGAGTTTCCCCTGTCCCGGAGACCCCCACCGCCCTACCTGCGGGCCGAGCTTCCCCGTCCCGGAGCTCTTTACCACCCCCCTGCGGACCGAGCTTCCCCATCCTAGAGCCTCCTCCTCCCGCGGGTCGAGCTTCCACTGTCCCCAAACCCAACACCCCCCTGCCCGCCCCCTCCTCCCCAAGCCCCCCCCCCCCCCCCCCCGCCTCCCGCGGGCCGAGCTTTCACTCGCGCCTGGAGGAGCTCTCGTGTCCAGCTCGCCTTCTTCCCCCCTCCACCCCCCATCGCTTCTCGTGTCCAGCTCCCCCCCCCCCCCCGAGCTTCTCCTGTCCCCAAGCCCCCCCCCCCCCCGCCTCCCGCGTGTCGAGCTTTCACCTGTGCCCGGAGGAGTTCCCGTGTTCAGCTCGCCTTCTCCCACCCCCCCCCCTCCCCGAGCTTCTCTTGTTCCCAAGCTCCTCCCCTGCCTCCTGTGGGTCGAGCTTCCACCCGCGCCCAGAAAAGCTCTCGTGTCCAGCTAGCCTTCTTCCTCCCCTCCCCCTCCTCCCCCCTGCCTTCCATGTCCAGCTCGCCTTCCCTCCCCCCTGCCTCCCGTGTCCAGGTCGTCTTCTCTCCCCCTGGAATCCCCCCGCGAAGCCCGGCACAGCCCAGAGATGGCGGCCGCCACAGGCCAGAGAAGCTCCCCCCCCCCAGAGACCCACCTGCGACTGCCCAGAGAAGCCCCCCTCCCCCGAGACCCACCCGCCACCGCCCAGAGAAGCCACCGCCGAGGAGCTCTGCGCCTCCCCTGCTCGAAGAAGTCCTATTTTCCTTCTCCTGGAGAGAGTATCAAATGGGATAATTTTTTATTTAAGTTAATCATAACCGTTTGATGTTTGATTGGTTAGATTAACTCAATATCTGGTTGAGTTAGCGAGGTCAAGTAACGGAAGGTTATGGATGTAAGACGGTACACTTATTGAGGGTTCTGAGCGTAATTCGCGATTATGTAGGGTTATGAATGTTATTGCGAAATTACTCAGAGTTATGGGTGTAAAAATCCCAACAAAATATAATTCAAAATAAAGTTTATGTACAACTCACATTCAAACAAATCAATAAATCCGAATAGAAGTAAAATCCTTGATAAAAAAAATCACCGGAGGTGCTACCCCCACACCCTCGCAGGGGGAGCGCACCTGCACCCCCCCTAGACCCCCTCAGGCTCGCTTACCGGACAGCGAGACCCCCGTCTTGTTGGGCCATGGTATGATAGGAAGAGGTGCATACGACGGTTCTTCAACTTAGCTTAGATGGTTAGAATTTAAGGGAATATCAACAGATTCAATCTCTGATTGGATGGGAAATTAGTAAAAAGGCATATACAGTTGTATATCTTTCTTTCGGTGTTCCTATCTTGTAATTTCATCATATATTATAGTGATTTATATCATATGTTAGTTAGAATATATATAATTTCATTTCTATATATTTTGTGGTAGTTTTTTATAGGTTTTTCCTTATAAACTGAGGCTTACACCTCGAGGCTATGCCTCGCCTCGATTCTAGAGAAACCGTCTCGTTCCGTTTTTAGTTTTTTCAATCCTTGTTGAGAGGATGGGTGATGATCCCGATCAACAAGACGTGATGTGCTTTGAAATGGAGGTCTACAAAGGAGCTCATGGTATGTTTTGCAGAACAATTGCTATTAGACAAAGGGGGAAAAACCTCCATTGATAAGATATGTTGACATTATATGCTTCTTGTGTAGTGGAATGGTGGGATACTTATGGAAGTCTCACCCCCGCTCTAAAGCGGGTGGCAAAGCGTATTTTGGGACTATGTTGCACATCTTCCTCTTGTGAATGCAATCGGAGTGTTTCTGACTTTGTATGTATCAAAAACACTTATAAATTTACAAATATAAATGACAACTTTATACTTGTAAATTTATGTAATACTTGAATGAATGTGCAGATCCACACAAAGAGGAGGAATAAGTTGGAGGTTGATAGACTTTCTAAGTTTCTTACATCCAATACAACAAGCAACTTGACGAGAGATTCAAAAATAGGAGGCTAGGGAATTAGCAAAAGATTTTGATTCAATTGCTCTTTTAGAATTAGATTGGTCGAGTGAATGGATGACAGGTCTTTACATGGAATCAGATGTTGTACCGGAGCTTACTCACCCCACCCAACGAGTGCTTATGTCATATGGGCATGGCTGAAATCCTGATGTGAGGCCTTAAATTGAAAATACCCTCACTTCCCATACTCTAACCGTGTTGGCTTGCTTTTTGTAATTAAGCCCTTTTCTTGACAAAGAGAGCGTGGAATTCGACCGTCAGTAAGTCAATATAGGCAAGAAAGCTATAGGATAAGGAAAGAACAGCTTACACTAAGGGCCATTGATGAGGCATTATGTACTTCTCAAGCATATGAAGGTTCCCGTCCTAGAAGAGTCACCACAAGCACAACCAAGCACTTCCGCACGTGGTGGTCTCTGTGGTCGTGGTCGTCGTGGTACTCGTCGTGCACATGTGATTAGGCGAGAAAATGTACCTCCTCGTATCCCGAACAATGAGGAAGAAGACGAGGAAGATGATTGGATGGATCAAAATGATGACGGCCAAGAGCAAGATGGACATAAAGAAGAAACTAGCATGTGTGATGATGATGATTGAAGCATTAGATTATTGTCTTTCAGTCTTTGAATGTTGTATTATGTTAAATAATTTGTCTGTATTTTTACTACATTTTTCCCTTTTTTGTTATAACCGGATAGCTTGTTTAATTATCTATGTTCCGGTTCCTTTTTGTGTTGTGATTCTTCATTCTTGTGATTAATCACTAATGTTTGGTTAAATGATTGTGGAGATATTTCCAGTCTTTATGTACTTTTCAGTTATATTTTATTTCTTTCTTCCGTCTTATGTAATTTACCCATAGGCCTTCTCTATATAAGAGAGCCTAGGGTTCTTTGGAATAGACAATTATCTCATTTCCTTCAACATGGTATCAGAGCCACCACCCAAACCCTAATCGCCCCTCTATCTCTCACCGCCTAACCACCGTTGCCGGCCACCCCTTCTCCTTTCTCCACCGCTAGCACCGTCAGGCCTCCCCTTCTCCTCTCTCCACCGCTAGTGTCGCCGCCAGCCCCTCGTCTTCTCCCCTCCATCGTCGGCACCCCTGTACCGCCAGTACCCCATCATCGGCGCCGCCGGTGCCATCTCTCTATGGATTTGAGTGCATAAGTCTACATATGCACTCAAATCTAGTCTACAAACCCACGTCGTCGGGCCTCCCCTTCTCCTCTCTCCACCGCTAGTGCCATCGCCGGCCTCTCGTCTTTTTCCATCCATCGTCGGCACCCTTGTACCGCCAGTACCCCAACCCCATCGTCGGCGTCGTTGGCGCCATCTCTCTATGGATTTGAGTGCATAAGTCTACATATGCACTCAAATCTAGTCTACAAACCCTTTCTTTATCTCCGACAACCATGTCAGAAAATAAGGTCGACATGCCCTCCATAGGGGCATTCAAAGGTCCAGCGCCCACTGTCAAGATGGATGAGACGAACTACGAGCTCTGGACTATGTAGTTCATGAGTCTCATGAAGTCAAATGGGAAAAAGCACATTCTTACAGAAGATGAGCCGGCAGCGAAAAGTGGGTAGTTCATGAGTTTCATGAAGTCAAATGAGAAGAATGCAAATGATTCGTATGCCAAGGTTTGGCTTTCAGGCACCATGTCGATGGAGATTGCTAATGACATGCTCCATCAGCCCAATGCAAAGACGATGTGGGACATTCTTGCAGCGACATACTCGCAATCGCGAAATGAGACCAAAATTCTTCAACTCCAGCATGATATATTTACGGTGAAACAGAATGATCGGCCTCTGCATTCTCTGTACATCCTTAAGAGGGATGTTTGAGAAGCTCTACAGTATCATTCCTCTTACGGCAACTCCCGAACAGCAGAAGACGTTTCGGAATGCTATCATGGTGGGGGTCTTACTAGCGACGCTTGACCCCCAATATGATGTTGCTCACTCGCAGATTCTTGAAGATGCTACTATTCCTCCAGTGGAGGAAGTGTAGGCTCCGTAGAGTTCTAGTCCCATCTTCTGCTACTACTCAGGCTCCTTCGACGATGGCAGCTACCAGAGGAAGAGGAGCCTCTTCTTCGTTTCGGGGTCGTGGACCTCGTGGTCGAGGTGGCCGCATTCATCAGTCCTGCACATTTTTTCATTGCCTAAGACATACATAGGAGACATGCTATTCTAAGCATGGGTTTTCGGCATCGACACGGGTGGTCGAGCATAGTGCATCTCCACAGCCATCTACTTCAGACCAGCAATTTGAGGATCTTGTTGCCAGACTGAGAGATATCATGCCTCCTGCATCGACTGATTCTTCTGGAGGCTCCTCGGACATAGCTGCTTCAACCTCTGCTAGTACATCGGTCACCGCTAGCACCTCAGGTAGTGCTTATGCCGTTACTTCATGTCATGGATCTGATGTTTCAGAATGGATTATGGACTCTGACGCAACACATCATCTTTGTCGAGACAAAGATAAGCTTACATCCTACAGAGAGGTTCCACCAGGGCGATATGTAGTCATAGCAGATAGGACCCATTCGCCTATTGTTGGACAGGGGGAGATCAGTCTGACACCCTCTATGCGTCTCCAAAATGTCTTGCATGCTCCATATTTTTCGATGAATTTGTTATCTATCAGTCAAATTACGAAGGATTTGCACTGTTGAACTATTTTTGACCCATCGTCTCTTGTTTTTCAGGACATTCATACGAGCAAGGTGAATGGATGTGACTGTGAGCAGAATGGCCTCTATTGTTTGGTCAGAACTCCCTATGCTGGTGTCTCCTCTTAGTCAAGTGATCCAATTTCTCCATTCACATGGCATCTAAGATTTGGACATCTCCCTATTCAGAAGATGTGTCATATCCTGCCCCAGATTCCACATGATTCCTCTTTCCAGTGTGAAGCGTGTCAGTTGGAAAAGCATCACATATCTACTTTCCCTAGTCGTCAGTCTCGGAGCAGTAGCTCCCCTTTTGAATTGTTTCATGTTGATATTTGGGGTTCGAGACGTGTCCATGATCGCCAGGGACACAGGTTTTATCTAGTGATGGTTGATGATTTTTCTCGTTTGTCTTGGGTGTTTTTGTTGAAAAATAAATCTAAAGCAGGGGATGTTATCAAAAATCTTATAAATGAAGTGCAAAATATTTTTTCGTCTACTGTGAAAATTGTACGAACGGATAATGCTTTGGAATTCTGTACTCGTGCTCTTTCTCATTTCTTCTTGTCTAGAGGCATTATCCATCAAACAACATGTGCTTACACATCCCAACAAAATGGTGTTGCAGAAAGAAAGCATCGCTATCTCCTTGATATCACTCGGACCCTTCTTATTCAGAGTTGTGCACCCATTTCCTATTGGGGTGATGCTATGTTTATGGCATGTTATCTGGTGAATCATATGCCATCCTCTGTCTTAGGTGAGAAAGATCCTCTTTCACTTGTCTTTCCTGATAAGGAATTATTCTCGCTTACTCCTCGTGTCTTTGGTTAGGTTGCTTTTGTCCATCGGCTCTCTCCAGGACTTGACAAGCTCTCACCTAGGGTTGTCAAGTGTGTTTTTGCTGGGTACTCTCGTACGCAGAAGGGTTACCGATGCTATGATCCTTTGAACAAGAAATATTATGTTAGAGCCAGTGTCACATTCTTTGATTTTGTGATGTATTTTCCCATGCAGGTGACAGGTTAACTTCCTCCACTACTGATGATGAGATTTATGTGCCACATCCTCCTATGTGTCCGTCCACTCCCATACCAGTTCTCGTTGTTCCATCACCACCACCACCTCAACGTCCACCTTTACCACGATTCTATACCCGACGCCATGTTCCTGCTCACGACCCTCGTCAATCATCCACCACGCCTCAGGATTGTCCATGTAACATTATTAACGATGGGTCTGACGATGAGCAAGTGCAGGGATCTATGCAAAAGGATAGCATACTGGCGAGTGCGATTATTGATGATTCGGATGTACGTATTACCTTACGGAAGCAGAAGCGTACATGTGCATCCTATCCACTTGCTTCACATGTTTCTTTCCATCGCCTCATCGGAGATTTTCAGTGATTTGCTATGGCCCTATCTACTGTGGAAATACCACAAAATTATCAGGACGCATTGAAGGAGAGTTGCTGGCGTTCTGTCATGGAAGAAGAAATGGATGCCTTGAAGTCACGGGGTACATGGAGCTTGGTTTCTGTGCGTCCAGGAGCCTTTGTTGCCAGTTGTAAATGGGTCTTTACTGTCAAATATCATGCAGATGGCAGCCTTGATCATTACCTATGGAAGGTTGTATCGATATCGTTTCGATATCGTATCGATACCGATATTTCGACGATATCGCTGAAATATCGCCCATATCGACGAGCCTTTGTGAAGAAAATGCCTGAAAATCGGGATATATCACCATATCGATGCCCGTATCGGCCACATGTCGATATTGATATATCGCCGATATTTCCTTCCAGGATCGTTGCAAAGCAAGGCTAATGGCACGTGGGTTTACTCAAACCTACGGCGTCGATTATATGGACACATTTTCTCCAGTTGCGCGTCACTCCACTCTACGTGTCCTTTCAGTTGTTGTGGTACGTGATTGACCATTGTTTCAGCTTGACGTTAAAAGTGCATTTTTATATGGGGATTTGCATGAAGAAGTCTACATGCAGCAGCCTTCGGGGTTTGTTGCTGAGGGGGAGAGTCAGATGGTGTGTAGACTTCACAAGGCTATATATGGTCTTAAACAAAACCCGCGGGCATGGTTTTAGAAGCTGACTGACCTAATTCAGAAGCAAGGGTTCAAAAGATCAAATGTAGATCATTCTTTGTTTGTTCATAAGACTCCTAGAGGTATTGTTTTTATCATGGTTTATGTTGATGATATGCATGTTACGGGAGATGATATGCAGGGAATAAAGATGGCAAAGGTATTTCTAGGCCATCAGTTTGTTACCAAGGATCTTAGTACCCTAAAATATTTTCTGGAATTGGAATTTGCTAGGATTGCGCAGGGTCTCGTGATGACCCAAAGGAAATATATTACAGACATGCTTGTTGAGACAGACATGATTGGTTGTCGACCCTCAACTACTCCCATGGATCCTAGCATGAAGTTATATGATGATGATACAGATGAGGTTGACAGTAGGAGATACAGAGAGATTGTGAGAAAACTTCTCTATATCATTATCACTAGACCTGACATTGCTTTTGCAGTAAGTCGGGTGAGTCAATTCATGGAACAGCCCAGACATGTACACATGGATGCAATATACATGATACTGAGATACCTAAAGTCATCTCCAGGTGCAGGACTACTGTTTAGAAAAGAAACAAATATCTCAGTTTCTGCATGTGCTGATGCGGATTATGCAGGATGCCCTAAGGATCGGAAGTCTACTTCGGGTTTTGCAGTATTTTTTGGCAGTTCTTTGGTCTCTTGGAAAAGCAAGAAACAAACAGTGGTGGCTAGATCTAGTATTGAATCTGAATACATAGCCATGGCACAAGCAAGTACAGAGATGATGTGGGTTCGAGCAATGTTACAAGATCTGCATATAGATGTACCTCTACCCATGTAGTTACAGTGTGACAATCAAGCAGCACTATTCATTGTTAATAATCCTGCATTTCATGAAAGGACAAAGCATATTGAGGTAGACTGCCACTACACTAGAGATATGATCCAAAAGGGCTTGATTTCGAACTCTCATGTCAGTTCAGGAGAGCAGATTGTAGACGTCTTTATCAAACCATTGTTCAGAGGGCCATTTCAGAAGTGTTCTTCCAAGCTGAGCACGATTGACATCTATGCTCCATCTTGAGGGGGAGTGTAGAGATATTTCCAGTCTTTATGTACATTTCAGTTATATTTTATTTCTTTCTTCCGTCTTATGTAATTTACCCATAGGCCTTCTCTATATAAAAGAGCCTAGGGTTCTTTGGAATAGACAATTATCTCATTTCCTCCAACAATGACATTTAATACTCTAAGACTCTAATTACTATGTATTTATAAATACAAAAGTTCTAAACAGATAAATAAATCCAATACCTACTGTAAAAAAATTTTAAACATATTAACCGATATCGCATCTCCAAATTGCGACATGCGCTTAAAAAAATAAAAAATTGGCATCGCATTTGAGACATGCGATATCCATTTACATTAAATAACTATATGTCGCATGTCTTAAATGCGATACGTAGGACACATTTTGGAAAACGCCTAGGCGCGCCTAAGCGCGCTTAGGCATACATGCGCCCAGGTTTAACGCCTTGCCGCCTTAATAACCATGGTTGACGAGAGATTTTTCCTCCGTTATCGTGTCCAACCACTCTTGTGCTTTGATGCTTGATACCAGGTGTTCGTGGAAGGAAATATCGGCGATATATCGGCTATATAAATCGACATGGGACCGATATGGGCATCGATATGGCGATATATCCCGATTTTCAGGCATTTTCTTCACAAAGGCCTGTCAATATGGGCGATATTTAAGCGATATATCATCGATATATCGTCGAAATATCGTATCAATACGATATCGATATCGATGCGGCCTTCCATACTGTTGCTTGAACTTCATTGAACGCGAGCGTGAATGCGAATCATGAGATAGACAGCTAAGATCAAACTTCAAACGCTAATATGCGACAAGATCATTGATTCGTAAGAACGATTCGATTGACATGCTCTGATACCAATTGATGCAAATCAAATATTTGAAAAGGTAGAAAAATAATTTTGGGTGGAAGAAATTTAGAGAGGAGAGAAAAAGAGAGGAGAAAACGTCGATTGCGCGGGGTATTGGAGATGAATTGTATAGATCACGTTGAGAGAGAGAGAAATAGAGAGATGGAGATAAACTCAATTTTAATATATTCTGAATTGTCCCTCACAAATGCCTACCATCCCTTTTATATAGGAGGGAGGAATTACAAAATTAGAAAGAAATTCGAATTCAAATAGTATCTTGATCGATCCTAGTTGACTCTAACCGATTCTAATTGACTCTTAACTAATTTTATCTAACAAAAATATTAAGATTACAATCTCAACTTATTTAGATCATATAAGCAAACTAACTAAAATAACTAATAAAGGATGTGAATCCCTAATTCGAAAAATCTCTAAATCAGCAATCTTCTTCAATTCGGGTCGCCCTATCGATTTGAAAAAATTTTATCAATTCTCCTCCGCTTGAAAAATTCGTCTCCCAATGAATTTCTTGATCATTGAAGCAGATGATTTGATTTCGATGTTCTCGGTCGCCTTTTGGAAGAATAGATGCGGAGCAAATGGCGTGTTCCAGGCACACTTGGAGCGATGGTTGGAGTCGTCTGTTTCATGTTAGAAAAATAGACGTGGCATAGGTAGAGACACCCATGCACAGGTTGCTCCCTTGATGTGATGTGGGAAAAGTTGATGCGGCATCTTCATTTCGAGTGTTGCAGCGTTCAAAGAATCCATTACAAATGAAGACACAAGGTTAGGAAGGGAGGAGATGTGGGCAATGAACTCATCCACAGAGCCTTTAAATAAGTGAAACCAATGGTCCTAATCTTAATTGGATAAGGAGGCCACCCAAATTTATCTCTTTTGGCACTTCCTTTAAATATTCATGCATCCTTTAAATATTCATGCATTAGGGGGGTGTAATGCAATTTTCGTACCCCTTCAACTAAACACATTTCGTAAGAAAATTTTTTAAATTTTTCCTTTGAATAAAAACTTTTGTAAAGGAGGTCCTCCCTGCAAATGGCCTAAATTAACTGCCAATTTCAGATTTTACAGGATTCGAATCCCTTTCGCGAGAAGGCATGTGTTAGGGCTTCTCCTAATCGACGGCGGCGGTTGGGTTTCTCTTTCCGCAATTGGTGTCGACGGCCAGACGGGTGAAGGTGGCGGCCTCAAGGTCGCAGGTGTCGGTGATGACTCACCAGATGCGGGATACGAAGAGGATATCAACAGGGCTGCGGATTGGGTTGGGGTAAGGGTTGCGGTGGCCCGCTAGTAGGGTGAGCAGAAGGGTGGCATATCGGTTAAGGAGGGGAAGGCTGGTGGTGGCGCGGGTGGTGGGGAAGGAGGTAGGAAGAGGTGTCGGTGGTAGTGTGGGGCCGAGGTTGATGAAGCAGCATCAGGATAAGAAGGGAAGGCTAGTGGCAAAGGGGGAAGCATGCGACGGTTGTGGGTGTGTTGTAGCGGTGGAGAGGAGATGTAGGGGAGGCGAAGGGTCTGTGGAAGTGGATGGCGGTTGCGTCAGTGCAGGTGGGGATGCAGTAATGGATGCAGAGGGGCGGGGTGGCGAGGAGGGGATGCAACAGCATTGGGGTTGGGCGTTGCGATGGGTTGCGAGAGTGGTGAGGAGGGGCTGTGAGAGGGTTGACCTGGTTGCTAGATTTGCGGGAAGGGATGGTAGCGGTGGTTGAGCAAGGGGGTTTGCAGGGGCAAGGCCCTACATGTCGGCTTCGGTCACCATTTCGGTATCGACCAAAACAGAATTTCGGTGGAATTTCGACCGGAATTTCGGTCATTTCGGTTATTTTTTGTACTAGTACCCTCATATTTCGGTCATTCAGTCGAATTTTGATTTCAACTGGATATCGATATTCGGTAGAAATTTGACCGAATTTCGCTGAAATTTGAGGCCATGTGCAGGGGTCACGGGGGCAATGGGAGGAGGTGCTGGGGTCAGCTTGGCCGTCGAGGGTGCGGGAGGGGCGAGGAGAGGTAGTGGGAGGATTGGGATGATTGCTGGAGGTATGAGGATGGCAGAAGGTGCCTGCGAGAGGGACAGAAGTGGTGCTGGAGTTGATTTTTCCGACGACTGCAGGTCTGAAATGACCTGGACAGCAAGCTCAATTGGGCTTTTCTCCGCCCTTTCTTCGATTTTGTCTTCGTTGTGATCTTCTTCGAGTTGTACCATAAAAATATCGATGTTATACCATGAATCTATCCATTGTTGTACCACGATGCTTGTTTAGAGGCGATGCTTGAATTTTTGTTGACACAAATGCGCAGGAAAGCCATGAGATAGGAGACTTAGATCGAACTTCCTCTTCCAATATGCGACAGGACTGTCGAATTGTGAGAACGATTCAATTTCCATTCTCTGATACCAATTGATGCAAAGCAAAAATGTGAAACGGTAGAGAAATAATTTTGGGTGGAAGAAATTTAGAGAGGAGGGAAAGAGAAACGAGAACACGCAGGTTGTGCGGGTATTCGAGATGAATCGTGAAGATCACGTTGAGAGAGAGAAATAGAGAGACGGAGATAAACTCAATTTTAATATATTCTGACTGTCTCTCACAAATGCATGTCATCCCCTTTATATAGGAGGGGAGGAATTACAAAACTAACTAGAAAGAAATTCGAATTCAGATAAAATCCTAATCGAACCTAGTTGACTATAACCGATTCTAGTTGACTCTTAACTAATTTTATCTATCAAAAATGTTGAAATTACAATCTCAATTTATTTAGATAATATACACAAACTAATTAAAATAACTAATTAAGGATGAGAATCCCTAATTTGAAAAATCCCCAAATCAGCAATCTTCTTCAATTCGGGTCGCCCTGTCGATTTGGGAATAATTGCATCACTCGTCATGCCACTCCTTCTCATCTCATCTCTCATCTATATTCTCGACTGCATTAGGTGCACTAGAGCCTTCATTTTACTTAAGTAACCGACGGATCACGGATTATCATTCCAAAGTCCAACCATCCTATTCACCCCCTGACCAGCATGACCCAAGATACACCATTGTCGTCGTCAACCATATAAGTACATGTTGAACCAAGGTAGCCGTCACCTATTTTATAGGTAAGAATGGGATATTTCAATTTGTACAAGTTGAGCATTATATGCCCACCTTATTTTCAAACTAAAAATATGTGTTCCACCTTGAGTGAGAATAGTGAACAGTTTAATCGATTAGGCAGTCGGACCTTAAGGAAAGATCGATATATTGTGTAGTATTGTATACAATGTATAGTATGGAGTCATGTGTTTAGTCCCGCATAGCTTTATTGTGTGAGAGTGGGATATTAGTGGGGGTGGGGCCTGTAAGAAATTTCAATACAGAGACATGGCTCTTGAACCTCTTCTTAAATGGATGGTCATTCTAACAGCCTGAAACTACGTAAAATTAATGCTTTAATGCTGGTCGACTGCAATTTGTTTCCTTATTATCGTTTTCAACATATATTAAAATAACATTTTTATTAAAAAGAAAAAAAACTACTCACTCAAAGAGACTTCTGATCAATTATACTATATACTAATTCTAAAGTTTTGATAAAATTTGGACAATAATGGCTCTCCATGCATGCATCTCACAACTTTGGTGAGGTTTCCATGGTAGTTTACTCGCATTCTTCGTGATCAAATTTGAGTAAGAAGGCCACAGTCATCTGGACATGTGTCTAGTTTCGTATATTTGATGTGGGTTCACAGAGTGGGAACATGTTCATGACTACTAATTTTGAGTGTTAAATCTTGATGCATCATATATCAGCTAACTAAACAAAACAAATTCCAGTATAATAAAATTATCGAGCTAAGGCATTTATCTACATTTGTTTTGTAGTAGAGTTCCTACTATTTAAATTTGTTCTCCATGCATGCTACCTGTTTCCACAGTTGATGAGCCCTCTTGGAGATATGTCAAACACTTCACATTGAAAGAATTTGACGAGCTCCTCAAAAGGAAAAAGCACCTGCTGTGCAAATAGAAAACAAGAACAGTTTCAGCCAGTCAATAAATACAGCAATACCAGATAGAAATGTGTCAAGACAATGCCCGTCATTTATGATGAACCTGATTTTTCTTTGCAGTGTCGGCACAAAATTCATAGGTGACGTGTCTTCGAGGTAGATGCAACTTCTTTGTGGAAGATATTTTCATGTCCACAGTATGGCATTTTCCATTGTCTTGATGCCCTGAGATGGCAGTAGTGACATTCAGTTGATGAGTATCAAAGATAAAAGGACATGTTACAAGTTAGAACAGTCTAGAAGCCTTCTATCATGACTTGTAAAAAGGGAACCTACATTGCTCTTTGTCTGTGCAGGATTTTTGCTCTCTCCCATTAATTGATGTATCTTTTAATGATTTCGTAGATGCTTTTTGTGATGAACTGGATTCTACCGTATATGGAGGTTTCTTAAGCTTCATTTCTCCCTTGGAAGGTACTGCTTTAGTTGAATCAGAAACTACAGCATTTGAAGAAATACCGTAGAATGGATAATGAACATTCAGAAAAAAAATTACAACGGTTATCACGAGCATCAGCACTACCTCTCATTGAATAAAGAGCACTTGTACCTGAGGTTGCCTCAAATGCAGTTCTAACATGACCCTTTGAAGAGCATGTTTCATGTAGCATACTTCTCAGGTCAGAAGAAATATAGCCAGGCATTTGGTATTTGTTATTCAGCGTGTTTTGGCTATTCTCAGAGGTGATGCGGCTCTCGTCCCCTGACTAATATCATCAAAGAAGAATGTCAATTTATGTGTTTGGAGATAACTCGTTGCCTATTTTTTAATATATGCACCAAAGAGTCAACCACAAAAGCGATAACCTTGTGATTCCTACAAGCATCGTCTAATGCAGTTGTCGTAGAACAGGTTGTACTATGCATCAAACTAGAACCAACATATTCGGCTCCCTCCAAGCAGTATGCCTCATTTTGTTCACAGCGTGAGCATTCTCGTTTAGAGAGAGCACACTTCTCACTTAGTCTTCTCTTCTCAGACACTGGGCAGCTACTTAAAGTATCCAAAGAACAAGATTTTTTAGAGAGACTTGTTGTGCTCGCTTGACTCGGATTAGACTTTAAATATGCAACTTCTGAATCATTGTGAAAAGAGGAATTGTTTGTTGCAATTGAAGAATTATTCTTTTGAGTTTCCCAATGTTGGCATTCTTGATTATGCCCCTGCCTCCAATGAATTATCTGGCACTTTCCAGAACTGTGAAAAGAAATATCATTTTATGTCGCATTTTCCAATACATCAAGTTGAAACTTAATTAAATAAACAAGAGATTCCATAATAGCACCATCAAGGAGCAACATGGTCATTATATTGTTTTCAGCGTTAACTTCAGAAACGCCATGCCAAGTCCATAAAGATGTGAAAGAAGATTAATGCCTAGATATCGGTGACAAGAGGCTTACCAATATCGGGTGGATTTGCATCTTGAACAACGAGTGTTTGCCGGGCTGAAGCATCTTGCACAATAATGTGTTCCAGTGTTTACTATGGGAACAGATTGGAAGAGATCAACAGTTGACATTGCTTCAATGGGAAAAGCTTCCTTAGCCGCAAGCTGTGCAAGCGTGCTTACCCTGGCATTTTTCTTAGAAGCATCATTCCACTTCCCTAGTAAGATGTATGTGACCACAGGAATCACAACAAAGAATATGAAGAGAACAGGTATATCAGCTTCCCTTGGCTCAAGCATGTCCCCTCCAAAATACACATTTCCAGATCCCACTCATAATATTCTGACAAACATAATGTTATTTATAGTGTTAGTCATTGTGCAATCACAATATGTCAGAAGATGCAGGAAAGCTGGTAAAGATAAGGAGTTTGTACTGAAATATAAGAAGATAGGCATGCAAAATAAAACAACTTAAATATAATTCACCATTTGCAGGTCAATGGATAATTAGGTATGTACTCCAGTATCCCTGGTTGGAAAATCTTGTCTATAAACGCAGGAAGCAGCTGAACTGGGAACCACAACTACAACAACAACAAAGTATTTTCCCACATTAAGTAGGCCGGCTATATGAATTATTTGCCTCCATTCAAATCTATCTTGGGTCATTATCGGACATAGATCCAAAAAACTAAGATCCCTTCAGATAGTCTCATTCCAACACTTCTTTGACCTTCCTCGCCCTCTCTTAACCAGCTCAATATCCCAAAAGTCGCAACTTCTAACCAGTGCAACAGACAATCTCATTTGCAATTTGCCAATCCATTCTTAAGTAGTTTTCTCTCATCTTATCCTCTATCGGAGCTACACCAACTTTCCTCATGATCACATCATCATGAATCCGATCTTTATTTATGCTATTGCCATTCTCAACACATGTCTAGAGTTCACAGGGGGACATTCAGATCCATAGAGCATATCATGTCTCATGGCTGCTTCGTAAAACTTTTCTTTGATTTTCAACGAAACTTTCTGATGACATAGAACAGTAGAGGCTCCTCTCTGCTTTAGTCAACCTGCATTTATTATATGAGTAATATCTCCATTGATTTTTCCATCATATTGCAAATAGATCCCAAGTATCTAAAAGAAGCTTTCTTCGGAATGTTATCGTCATCAATCTTCAACTTGATTCCTTCATCATTGCTTCCATCAAATGTTTAATCCATATATTCAGTCTTAGCTCTACTTATACGAAATCTGTTAGTCTCTAAGGTATGTCTCCAAAACTCAAGCTTCTCACTTACTCCTTCTCTAGTCTCATCAATCAACACAATATCATCAATGAATAACATAAATCGAGGTATATTATCCTGAATATGACTAGTCAACTCGTCCATAATCAAGGTAAGTCTTTTCAAAATAGTCAGTCTTTTCATATCGGATCCTTAGACAAGATGAAACCCCATCATACATATCCTTTATAAGGTTAATGTATAGGACAAGTATTTGCCTCTTCTCCAAAACTCTCCATAATATCTCTCGTAGGACATAATCATAAGCCTTCTCCAAATCAATGAAAATCATATGAAAGTTCTTCTTTTAGCTCTATAAATATCCATTGTTCCCCTAAACGGGTGGATAGCTTCAATAATTTAGCAGCATGCCATGAATCTGAATTGGTTCTTTTTGCATTGGAAAGTTACCTCAACCTTTTTTCGATCACGCGTTCCCAACTTTTCATCTTATGACTCATCATCTTGATACCCATGTAATTCCAACAATTTTGATTGTCTCATTTATTCTTATAGAGAGACCAGGACGCTTCTCCTCCATTCTTCAAACATTTTCTTGCTCCGTCAAATAACATTGAATAAATTTATAAGCCAGGTCAAACCACATTCACTTAGAACTCTTCATACTTCTATAGGAATGTCACAGGTCCTACACCTTTCCCATGTTTCATAACCTTCAAAGCCTCCTCTACTTCCTTTGTATTCATCTATAACTTGCACGATTAAAGTAACTTCTACTAGTTAGATCTCCCAATGTGATCTCTCTATTCCCTTCCCCAATGAAAATATTATGGAAATACTACTTTTAGTCTATATATCATTCTCAATAACAAGTGTCTGTCCTTCTTCATCATGAATGCATCTCACTTGAGAAAGATCTTTGATCTTCCTTTCCCTTGATATGGCCAATCTGAATATATCATGTCGTCCCTCCTTAGAGTCAATATTTTTGTAAAAAAATGCATAAACTTTTGACTTAGCTTGACTTACAACCCTCTTTACTTCCGTGTTCGCTATTTTGTAGTTTGTGATAGATTCCTATGTTCAATCATTATACATATATTTAAAGTATGCTCTTTTAATTTTAAGCTTCTCTTACACCCCTTCACTCCACCACCAAGCCTCCTTTTGGCTTGAAACTCCTCCTATTAACTTGTCTAGCATCTCCTTGGCTATCCTTCAGATACGAGATGTTACCTCCTCTGACATCTCATTTGCATTTCCGTTACAGTCTCAAGATAAGTCTTCTGAAACCTTCTCTTGAACTATGAGAGAACTTTTATTCACTTAACATTATTGGATTTTCCCGTAAGAAAATATAAAAATTCCATCCAAATTAGATAGGTTATAATTTATAATCCAGGTCTTCTTTTGAACAACCAACAAATAAACATTTCTCTATGTCATACAAAGTACAGAATGCCAGTTTGTCTATTTGTTCAACCAAATGACCCGGAAAAAAATGTAGTATACAGATTAATAGTCGGTCTTATATGCCCAGTATGGCATTTGTCACTTTCCGACTACAAAATTGAAAAAATGTGAGGAAAATAATAAAACTAAATGGTTAAATAACAACAATGTGATATGATGGCAGGCACAAGGTTCAGAAAGCCATTAAGCAGTAAAGGATGTGCGCTACATAGGCAGCTTTGTGGGTTTTTTAATAAAACAATAAGGAGAATCAAATGATCATAATTTGTTTTACCATTGTTGACATTTTTGTTTTACATGGCGTTAAGGTTACTATTGAGCAGCATCTACCGTGATCTAATAAGCACATAATGTTCATAACAAACATAAAGTAGAAAAAGAATGGTGCATAAGTAAAAATGAAAGTATGTGTAGTTTCAACTGTCAATTAGCATTCTCTTTTTAACTTAAATGGTCTAGTGGTTTAATTAACCATGGCCTAACCCAAAAAAAAACTGAGTTCGATACGTTGCAGCTACCATTTCCTAAAATAATACTGTATTGAACAGCGGATGTCGG
Organism: Ottelia alismoides; assembly: GCA_037367405.1. Lineage (NCBI taxonomy): Eukaryota > Viridiplantae > Streptophyta > Magnoliopsida > Alismatales > Hydrocharitaceae > Ottelia > Ottelia alismoides. The sequence continues at coordinate 115,564 of JAZKJV010001196.1, read as the reverse complement.
GCCGAACATTGCATAAAAATCCCATCGAATTGAGCAGAAAGAATAAATAGCAATGACTAAGAATATAGGGAGACCAAAACAACAACCCAACTAAGTATGAAAGCAACATCAGTATTATTACTCCAGGAACGAAAACCAGAAATTGAAGTGACCAAAATCCTGAAACAGATAGAGGTTTGAGTAAACGGAAGATGAGAGGGAGCGAGTGAAGTCACCTCGCCGCCAGTCGCCTGACGTGTCTATCGTCCGGTTTCCGAAACCCTAAATGTCGTGAGCTTCCGCTCCTCCTTTCCTGCCGCGGAAGGTCGGAGAACGAAGGATCCGGACCTAGATTCACTTTTTGCTCGCACATTCCACTCAGAGGAAGGTAGTCCGCCGGTGGATGAGATTAAACAAAAGGGATATTAGCATATATGCCTTGTAAAATATATTAGTTTGCATTCTGTCCTCTCTTTAATTAGTATTCACATCATGACCCCGCTAAAGCTGCTAACTCGGCACTACTATTGCCCATGTGGGAAGATTACCTCCGCCATTTTGTCACGAATGTTTTACTTTTTGCAGTGTGTGTGTGGGGGGGTGGGGGTGGGGGATTACACTTTCGACAGAAAAAACATATTTGTGTTAAAAGTAACTTAAAATTACAAGTAATGCACCCTCAGCTCTAAGTTTTTACCATTGTTGCCACTGTTGCAAGCTCTGCCTCCTCGCACATTCTTCCTAAGCTTATCACAGGCCACATCCCCCTTTGTGAGTTCCATGTAGCAAAGTGACCCCTCCTCTCCTATGAAATCTTGATTTTCTGCATGTTAAAAAATGATTTTTAGTATCGTTGTATGCACACATGAAAACTGAGAGAATTTCAGATGAAAATTCTACAACTACAAGTCAAGAGATATCAAATAAAGTATAAGACAAGTAGAGGATCGATCCACATGGATTCGGACGTTTTTTTAGGAATTTTTATTCTATTACAAAGGCACTTTTGACTTTATTGGCTCAAGTCGAATCCTATTTACTTTATTCATGGATCTTAAAATATGTCAAAATATTTGTCACTAGATTCTAGACATCTTAAGGATCGTACAACATTTTTTCGGATTTTCTACTATTTTGTGAGTTTTTGAATTGTTAGGGGTATGTGTGTAATTTTCCTAGAAAGGTAAGGACATGGATGTAAATAAAAATTAAATCCAAAAGTTGAATTCCAATCATGTAAAAGTACTTGGACATAGTAGAAATTTTCCAATTAGAAGATTAATGGGTGATTTGTGGATGAAAAGAAATAGCTTTGAGATATTGCAAAAAAGTCCATGAAAGATTGAAATGAAAATAGACAAAACTTGAATAAAATAACTGCAAATGTCACGAAATAAAATAAATGAAATTGGAAAATTTGTGAAGAATGATAAGAAGTTTTCTATAATTACAAAAAGGTCCAAAATACTTTAAAAAACTAAAAGAATTGGAGATTGAGAGGGGGTTCTTGGAGCCCTTTCTTCTTCTTGGACGGCGACAGATGTGGTTGTGCTTGGCCATGTTGGAGGAGCACGATGGCGAGGTGTTTGCGCGAAGAGGGTTGCAGCGGAGGAGCGAATATGGTGGGGTCGAGGGAGGTCGGTTGGGTGGTGGGTTCTTCTTTAGTTGGGTTCCTCCTCCATTTTATAGAGCTCGAGGGAAAGAAAAGGACGGAGGGGCAAAGGTGATGGGACGGAGGCCAACCACCTCCGCGACGGTTGCAAGAAGGAGAAGAGGGGGCACAGTGCTTGCCATCATGAGGAGGAAGAAGATGGGGGTTGACATCAACGTCCTATTTTATATATATTTTTATTTTTTGAATTTCTGACGTCAAGATGACTCGGATATTTTGATGACTCGGCTATTTTATCATGAAGTTGTTGGTTTTTTTTTGCAAATGAAGAGTGGAGAGGATTAGAAACCCCTTGGGTCTCTTTTAGTATCAGTATATGTTTTGACTTGTTATCCTCCGATTTTTTCTCTTGGAAAATCATGGAAGGAGTCTACTCAGTTGACGGGAATCTATAGGTCTCACACTCAACATATTGTGACCCGAGCATGTACTATCGGGTTGAATAGAGCCTCTTTATGTGATTGTTGATCAGTCCCTTCTATGGTGAAATTGTCATACAGGGGTTCATGTGTGTCGATATCATCAGTCCAGTCCTTTGGATGAGTGTCCTGTCTGAACGAGTGGTATGTGGGATTGCCACATGTATTCTATATATGGAAGATTATCATGTGTGGGCCAATCCAATTGGTTTGTTTGGTTCATCATATTATTCCCTAAGGTCCAGTATGAATGTGTTCATGTGAATAATTGACATGTCCTACCATTAAGATGAGTTGAAAATGAAATCGGTTGGAATTGGTGTCTCAGTCAGTCATTTGTCTCAATAATAAATTGATCTTCAAATGGTCCATGAGTTTCGGCGAGAGATGGGGTATAAGATGGATTAGCCCAGGATGGAAGTTGAGAATGTATAGAAAAGGGTAGCGGAGGTGGTTAATATGAAGAAGTGGAGAATTCGGTAGCATGATTGTCTTCGTGATGAGAATATAAAGGATTGGAATTCATATAGTAGACCGGATTCATCAGTGGCTGATAGTTTCCCGTGAATGTTAGAGAAGGTTTGGATGATCGGGGTTTGATTGAAAAGAAATAATCTGGTGGGTACTTGGACCAAAGTCCCATTTTTTCAAAGATGTATGAGCTGGTATAATGGCTCTTGATTAAATCGTGCAAGTGCACAAGATACTCACAAAGATAAAACCCTAATTTTTATAGATCAAGACGGGAGAGTGATGGCCCAAGTATGCGGTTTTTGATATTAGAGCTCGATTTACGCATACCAACGTAAACACAATACAAATCCCAGGTTCACCAACTCACACAGTAAAGGCCACAAGAGTCCAGCCAATTATCTTTTCAAATTTAATTGGTGATATTTTCAATCTTGGAAAAGAATTAGTGAGTTGTTAGGTGTCAGAATTTTTCCTAAAGGCTTGCTTGAATTTGTGTGGCTAGTTGCATCCACTTTCAACCAGTATGAGTGTGAGTACGGACCATAAAACGACTACCCGTGGTACTTGAGGACGGTGCCAATTACGGTGTCCTTTAACCACCCAGTATGCTAAGGGAGACCGTAGTTCCCTTACTGAGAAGTAACTAGTCGTTTTTAAAATCAATAGTCTAAATGAAGATTCTGGAGCTTGGCTCTGTCCTAAGTGCCCGTCTCTAGCTCGCTCAGAAAGATAAATGAATCCAAGGATATGGTTATTCTCCCACAATAATTCAAAATTTTATGGGTTAATTTAAAATCATCTTGTTTAACAGTCCCAATTTTTAATTTAGGTGGTCACTGAGAAATTAAGTGAGCAGCAATACACATCTACAGTTGTTAAGCAAGGAATTTTTGGGGTTTTAAATATGAAATAAATGTGATGTCATTGCAATCCTAAAATCCCTCAACAAAAAATTATTTGATTTTCTGGCAAAAATAAATACAAAAATGTAACGGGAGAATTTTGCTATTTAGGGCTCGTTCGGTAGGAGAATAAGTAGGAATAAGGATGGGGAATAAGGGTCTATTCTCTGTTCGGCTGGAGGATAAGAATAAGGAGAATAAGGTGAAATAAAGTAGGTAAGGTGGGATAAAGATAGGAATAAGAGTGAAATAAGATGAAATAATGGGGAATAGTCGTACCACGGGGAAGCGTGTTGGGGGCTTATTCCCCTTATTCACATGTATAACAAACATGATCGAACTCAGGGAGGCTACAAAAACCTGATGGTTATTAAATCAATGAAAGGATGAATGAAATAAAGAAGGAAATTCTATGAACACTACTCTTGGTTTTTATATTTTTATTATTTTTTTTAAATTTTCACATTTTCTAATTTTTAATTTTTACTAGTTTTTAGTTTTGTAAATTTTAAATTTTCAAGAGTATAATTTTCAAATAATTTATATATAAAAATAGAGAAGGGTTGTTTTTTTGGATTATAAAATATAGTAAAAATGATTAAAAAAGTTAGAATAAATGTTTTTGTGTTTTATACTTTTTATAATGTTTTTGGTTATTTTCAAATATTTTTCAAGTTATTATGGATTTTATAAAAATCAAAAACTCAAAATAATGTTAAACAACGACCAAGAAGGTATATTTTGCAATTTAAAAATACCAAATAAACTCAAAAAATTATTGGATTTAGTTTTCCTAAAAACTATGATAAATTATCTACAATCAGGAAGTGAAATCACTATTTTTGGGGTTTTCTATAATTTTCTATGATTTTTCATATTTTTAGAGTTTTGCAAATTTTTAGGGTTTTAAAAATATTTAGTGCATGAAAATTTACACCGGAAATAAAATACAAAAAATAAAGCTATTCTATTTTTTGAATTTTTGACGCAATATTCAAATTTTTATGATTTTTGTAATGCCAAACAGTGAACACATGCTATGTTTTTTATTTTTTAATAACAACAATTGGAGATAAAATGCAATGAGAAAATCACACTATGAAGAGACACAATTCAGGAGCTTAACATGATTTTTCTATAATTTATTGACCATGAAAAAGATTTATTTTAATGATAAAACATGCAAACTAGAGTATGGAATACATGGACCAAAAAAGCATATATTCAATGTTTTTGCACTAAAATACAATAATAAATAAAATGCATGATAAAAAAGTGCAATCTACCCAAGGTAAGGCGTGCATTGCACGTGCTGCTCCCTGGCGAGAGCCCCTTTATAATTTCAAAAACTCGAGGGGCCTGGTTGATATTTTCCCAAAAAATAATTAACAGGCACATGTGTAGGGCACGTACACTGCTTAGGGTTTTAAGTGGTGGGTCTCTAAGTTTTCTTTCCAAGCCAGAAGGCGGCAGCGGCCGAGCTTCGCTCCCCGAAGGGCAATTGGCGGTGAAGGGCACGACTCTAAGGAAGCTTCTTTGAGCGGAGGTGAATGATGATCAGGGGAGCTGCTACTCCAGTAGAGGGATGGCGATGGCGACAACGAGTGTAGCGAAATGGTGGTACTCGAGGCTCGAGGTAGCAATTGTGATGGCGGTTGGGTGGTGCTATTTTGAGGGCATGGTAGCGTGCGAGTCCTTCGAGCTTCAACGACGGAGATGATGAATACGACGACGAGGGTGATCAATCTCGGATTCTTCATGTTAAAATCCACATATTAATGGCCTTACTTAAATAATTCAATAACAATCAGTGATAATTCATTGTTCTTATCTTGTATTATATTGTGTATAAAATGTGCAAAATTAACCTATTATTGTATTTAATTACTATCTTTTTCTTATTTATACTTTTATTAAAAACTCATAAAAATTAGATTAATTACCTACATTTGTACTAACCTTTAAAAGAAATAAAAAAATACCAAAAACCTCAAAACCAAAAAGGCTATGTTTTATCTCTTAAAAATATTCCCCAAAAATATACTTTTGTATCATTGACCTCTTTTGGCTTTTTGTCTAAAATGAAACTTGTAGATCTCATCGAGATCTATAACTTTCATGTTTTGACTTTTTCCTAATTCGACCTCTTTTTATTTCTTTTTTATATTTCTTTATTTTATGATTTATTTAATTTCTTGATTGGGCCAAGTGGCGCCCCTAGGCTGCCCACGTGGCACGCTTCCCCTTCTGCCACCAAAACTCTCTTCTGACCATCTGATCTCTTCTCCAGGCACCCTCATCTCAACCATCCACGCACGCCTTCCATATCCACCGTTAGATAAGGTCCCCTTGATCTCATCTCAGCCACCTGCTCGTGCATGCATCTCCTCTATCATATGACGTCCCATCTAGCAGCTCTCCCTTGTCCACATCGCCTAGCCTCTCATAACCATTGGATAGACCTCCAGCCCTCATCTCAACCACTCCCTCACGCCTCAATCTTAGTGATGAATATGCGATTCATCATCTTTATTTATTTATTTTAGCTTAAAATCCTTATAAAATATTTGTACATAATACTAACATCATATTCTTACTAACTTGCATCAATGTATAAAAATTGTATATTAGTTTAACCTAAAATAAAGAAAGAAAGAAAGAAAGGAAAATAAAGAAAAGAAAATAAGATTGTATATATGTAATAGATACATGCTGACCCGAACCCCGAGAGAAGGTTAAGACTTGACCTGATCGATCGGGAATAAAGTAGGGGGAGATGGGGTCCTTAATCAGAAAACCCCCAAAAAATGTGTGTTATAAATACTTCTCACTTAATTTGTATATTGTTATAAAACTAACACCATTCTATTTGTTTATAAATTGACCTTAAATAAAATAATTTTCAAAACAAAAGTTGTACATAAAAATATTGGCTAAATAATAAAAACAATTGCATAAGGAAATCATGTATATAATAAAAAGTAACCACATCCGGAAAAAGCCATTAAGTAATAATTGAAAGATCAATTCCGACTTCATATGAACTCAGATTGAACCAAACTCACTTCCATTGTATTCCAAATTAAATTATCTTTAAAGTGGTTGTGATTTCGTAATTTTTGGAGTTACGATTGAAAAGTCAGTTTTTTGGGGTGGTTTGTGTAATTTTGCCATTTATTTCTACCTATTTTATTTGTAAATATTTTTACTAATTATTGAAAATAAAAAATAAAACAAAATAAATAAATAGATAAATAATAAAAATTTAAAAAAACTAATTTTCTTATTTACCCATGTAGATAATGTCACATTTGTATATAACATATGTATATATTTAATTTTCCTAACTAACTACCACAAAAAATAACATTTATTTTTTAAATAAATAAAGCGACGAAATTTCAAAAATATTAATTAATTTTTGCAAATATTTATCTTGCTAATTGATCTCATTTTAATTTGTATTCTCTCTTATCTCTTATCTTCATCCAAAAATTCAAAAATTCGAACTTCAGTCCCATTCTATCTATTAATAAGGCTCACTCTCCATCTTTTCAACTTGATCAATCTTTGATGAGAGGAGCTCGATTTCCAAAAGTCTTCTTATCGCAAAAGGGTGCCTAGCCTTTGAGCCGTCCGGTGACAGCGAGTCAGCCTTCGTCGAGGTGATCAATGTCTTTTCCGCTCCTAAGGTGAGATCCGTGTTTTCTCTTATTTTTATCCTAGGTTAATCGTAGTTTTATTTTCTCGTATTTGTTCTTCGTTATCATTTTTTCTAGATCTTAAAATCCATCACGATTTGATCTGCCACCAACTCGATTCTTCATCTCACTTTCTCGATCTCTACGCATTCTTTTCTACCCCGCACGATCTCCCACCATTGACCATGCACGGTGGTCGGAGATCCGGTTCCATACGCCATCCCCCTCGGAATTGCACGTATTCACATCTTCCTTTATGGCCCGTTTGTTATGCTGGAATAGAGGTGGGAATGTAATCGTCATTCCTCCCTCGATTCCATTCCCGTATTTGTTAGATCATACTAAGGCATGAATAACGATTACAATGGAAATCGGATTCCCTCATATATGGGAATTGTCATTCCTAGGTACCCCATAGGAATTGAGATTCCATTCCTTACAAATGTTAACAATGTATTCTTCTTCAATATTATTTAATTATTATATTCTTGTTATAAATATATGGTTAACGACATGGATATGCGTTTTTCTTTTTTAAATATTATTTTGGATATCGACATGAATATGATTTTTTGGACATGAATATATGGACACTGACATGATATATATATATATGCAAAAAATCGGATAAGTTACAAATATATGCATATATGGATACTAACATGGATATGGGATTTTATTGTGGATACAGATATAGATACGATTCAATTCTTTTGGATACAGATACAAATATGGTTACACGATATTCCAGCAGATACGGATACATATATATATAATATCTATTATGTGGATAAAATATATCAGATATGATTTGTTTTGCTGATACGGATAGGAACATGGATGTGCTTTTTTTCCAGATATGGATATGGATAGGGATATATAATTTTCTCTAATATGGATATGGATGCAATTTTTAATTTTTTCTAAGACATGCACATTGATTATATTCTAGCGAATACATATATGGACATGGATATGTGTTATAATTTTTTTGCAGATACAAATATGGACATGGATGAGGACTTTTTGGCGGAAACGAATATGGACATGAAAATGGATTTTTATTTTTTGTATCTATAGATATGGATACTTACAGATACCAATTCTATTTTTTTAGGATATGGATACGGGTTACATTTTAGTGGAGATGTATACAAACATGAATATGTATTTTTATTTTTTGCGAATACATATACCCATAATATTTTCATTTTTTAGGATACGAATACAGATACGATAATAAAATATTCTAGCAGATATGTATATGGATATATCAAATATATCAATTGCATGGTAATTTCTATTTTAATTTGTCTATTGTTTCCTTATATGAAATATATCAATTATATGAAAAAATAAATTGGAGGATATCGATTATTTTTTCTATTTAATGAAATATATCAAAGAAATGTTATTTTCTTTATATTCTTTTCCCTTTCCAATCATAAGAAAGGAACGTGTCTCATAAGAAATATTTCAATTCCTAATATGCACCAAACAATGGAATGGAAAAACGCATTCCTTTCCATTCCATTATCAATTCTATTCTTGTCCTGATTCCATTCCGTTGCAATTCCTTTCCAGCCAACCAAACATGCCGTTAGGATCCAGTCATCATGCTTACATCCTAGGTTGTTGATAAATAAAAATTAATTAAAAAATAAAATATTTTTTCCTTCTTTCTAATATTTGTTTTACAGGATCACTTAAAAATATAATAAAAAATTTAAAAAAAAATTAAAAATTTTAAAAAATCATTATTGATAGTTCAGTTTCTCTAAAAAAACTTAATTTTTATTTACATTTGCAAACATGGAATAAAAAACCATCCGCAAGCAGTGGCGCTGGGCTCAGTGGCCCTCCGCCCGAGTGCATCCCTCCTCCACCGAGCGTGGCGGAGCCACACCACCTCCACCGCGCGCCGCTTGAAGAACTCCCACGCGGCTGCCTCCGCTCGCCGTTTCAGCCATCGCGTGCGGAACCTCTGCCATCCCTGCTCCAGATCCCTAGCTGCGATACAGGCGGCCCCAGCCGCGAACGCCTAGAGCTCATCCACTCGCCCTCCACCGACATAACCTCCAGCCCCGCCGAGTACCAACCTCCGCCCTGTGCGAGACACCTGAACAGCCTCCACGACCGCGCATATCACAGCTCCGCCCCACCTCAATTGACCCGCCACCAACAGTCATCCGCATTGCCGAGCCACTAGCGCCACCTCCATTGCGGATCTCTCCACCCGTGCGACCAGCAACACCGCCGCCACCGTGCGGCCTAGAAGGAAGAGGAGAGTGAGGGTGGCGGTGCCCTATCCCATCACTCCCCGTGAAGAACGAAGAACAGGGAACATTCATAATATGGTTCATAAAATAATTCTGGAAAAATTTCATTTCAGTCCTTCAATGTTTCGCATATGACAAAACGCCCCTGCTTCCCAACACGTGCTCCGCGCACACTAACTAGGTAAATTACATTTTTCTCTTGAAACTTTATTCCTGCTATATTTTGATGAATAAACAATGAATATTTGCAGTTTAGTCCCTGATTTCCAGACCTTTATACCGCTGATTTTTATTATTGAAATAAATGTTTCTTTGGTCAATAAATTTCCCAAAAATCATGCTATACTTGTGATGTTCTTATCTTTTTAGCACAAAGTTTTTATCGCATTTTGTCATTATTTAATATTATTTAAACATAAATAACATGTCATTTTTTCTGTTGAAATTCAAAAATTCAGAAAAATTTGAATATTTCTCTAAAATTTCCAAAAAATAGAGTAATTTTATTTCATTGTCCTTTAATTTTTATCCAAATTTCACGCATTAATTCCTTTTAAAACCTAAAAAAAATGAAAATTACTAAAAATCTTATAAAAATCATAAAAAATGCTACAAAATCCCAAAATCATGATTTAAGATCCTTCTTGTAGATATTTGTCTCTGTTTTATCATAAAAATAATTGCCAGGAGTTTTGGGCATTAAAATATTTTTAAGTTACAAATTAGTCCAGTGTGTGCACTGTTTCTTATTTTTGCCACTGTTTGATTTTTAGAAAAGTACAAAAACATTTGAAAATTCCACAAAAAACCTAAAAACATTTCAAAATCTTTAAAACACAAAAATAATTTATCTAGATTTTCTGAGTATTTTTGATATAATTAAAAAAATACCAATAGATTTTTGTGTGCGTAGTTCTTATCTTGTGCATATTGTTCTTTATTTGAAATTAAAAAAAATGCAAAATTAAAATCACTAAAAATTTGAAAATCAGACAATAAAAAAATAAAAAGATAAAAAAAATAAAAGATAAAAAAATCCACAAAAACCAAGGATAGTTTTCCTTTGACCGATCTCGATGAGCGAAGACATGAAGTCCCTAGGACCTCTGTCCAGGCCGCTCCGATCATCTTTTCCCTCCTCGGATCCTCCAGGTCAACCTTCTAACTTTTCTTTGAGTTTTCTCCACTTTAATCCAGCTCACACACGTAAATTCTGTCACATGATCATCCTACAAGCTTCGCCACCCCACTGTCATCCTCGCCAACACCTCCATCCATTTCCTCCCTTTCTCCATAACCTGTTCACCTCTGCCTTCCTTCTTCTCAGACTTGTCAGAGAAGAAGACTTGGGACCCCGTCTCCTTCGCCTGATCAGGCCCCCACTTCACTCCCCTCGCACACTCGCATGCTTCGGCTATTTCTAAATGTCTCTTGCATGTCGTATCTTCAATGGCTAGAGTTCTAGCATCATCTCCGATCTATTGCGTCGCCTTTGACGATGCATCGTGTTCTGGCGTCTACAGCTACCCTTGCTGCTTCACCTCCGATCGACCATCCTCTCCAAGTGGTCGTGGTGCTTCGGGCACCTTCCACGAGCATGGAGGGAGTTGGAGGAGCTCGGACAGACTCGCTTGAGCTCCATCTTTGCCACCGCTCCTCTAGCAGAGAAGAAGAGCGGGCGTCGTTGGATGGCATCTCTCGGTGACCATCCAACGGTCCAAATGGAGCCACGTGTGCAAGTCGAGCCTACTGCCTCGGAGACCCAAGCTAAGCACCAAGCCATGATACGAAGCACCAACACACGCCACGTGACCCGAAGCTCACCGCCTCCCCCCCCCCCCTCGCGTGCGAGGCACGTGAGGGGTTGGGTACTTTACATGGACACCCCCGACCTTTTCTAGAATTGCAAATAAGTCCCCGGGCGTGTACCTCACGTGTGTGCCTGGGGTAAATTACATTAAGGCCCCACCAATTTGTAAGATTTACAGATATACCCCTACAAATACAGAAAAATTACTCTGGGCCCCTGCCTATTTTATTAAATTGCAAATAGGCCCTTCCAGGTCTCAAATCTCAAGGTCAAACTCCTGGAGTAGAAGGATCCAGCGAAGTAGGCGTGACTTTGATTCTTCTTTCTCTGTATTTATCGGATGACAGAATGTTCAGTGTACAGAATTGCTTTGGAACCAAGAAGATGTGACCTAATTTTTTCCAAAGCAAAGACTATGGCTAGCAGCTCTTTTTCTATTATTGTGTAATGCCTCTGGGCTTCATCCAGAGTTCTGCTAGCATGGTGAATAGCAAATGGCCATCCATCCCACCGTTGTCCTAACACTGCCCCAATGGCGTAAACAGAAGCATCCATCATGATCTCAAATGGAAGAGACTAATCTGGTGGTTATAGGATAGGATCCTAGGTGATTATCTCCTTCAGGTGATGAAAGCCTTGGAGCAGTCTATCATATACAACAATTTTTGTGTCCTTTCCTAGGAGCTCTATCAATGGTGAAGCAATCTTGCTGAAATCTTTGATGAACCATCGTTAAAAACCAACTTGCCTTAGAAATGACCGGGCTTGTTTATGATTGGTAGGTGGCTCAAGTTTAGAGATAACTTCCACTTTGGTTGGGTTGATCTACATGCCTTCCTTGGACAAAATGACCCAACACAATTTCCTCAATCACCATAAATTGACTCTTCTCCTATGAGAGCACCAGATTGACTTCACAACATCATTGAAGTACTCAGTCTAAATAGTTCATGAACTGGTCGAAATTATCTCTATAGATCAAGAAGTCTCCATGAAGACCTCAAGGAAACTGCCCACCATGTCTGTAAAGATGGCCAACATACACCTCTGAAATGTAGTGGGGTCGTTACACGGTCCATACGCACATGTCTACGCGTACATCCCAAATGGACATGTGAAGGTGGTCTTATCTTGATCTTCTAGGGTGTTTGCAATCTGATTATACTCAGATTACCCATCTAAGAAACATAAATATTCCTTTGTCGCTAGTCTTTCAACAATTTGATTGATGAAGTGCAAAGAGAAATGATCCTTCTTGGTTGCCAAGTTCAGGCGTATGTAATCCACATAGACGCGTCAAGAAGTAGGTACTCTTATCGGAATCTCCTTTCTCTTATCGTTCGTTACAATGGTGATCCTTGATTTCTTGGGAACAACATGCAACGAACTTACCCACTTAGAATCGGAGATGGGATATATAAATCATGCATCATGGCACTTCGTGAATTCTTTCATCACAAACTCCCGGAGGTTTGGGTTCAGTCAACGCTGAAACTCACGGGAAGGCATAAAATCATCTTCCAAGTAGATGTAGTGCGAGAATAATGAAGGTTTTATCCCTGGAGATCTGAAATTTTCTAGCCTATACCATGTTATTTCTCCATAGAACCTCGAGCAAGCAAGATTATTGATCTGCAGTCAACTTAGAGTTTATGATGATCGGAAAACATATTTTCTTCACCTGCAAGGAAGGCGTATTTTATCGATGCAAGTAACAACTTCAGCTCAGGGATCGTTGGAGTCAGCTCCGTGGAGACTTCAACAACTACAACTGGTGTGAGTTTTCTTTGCAGTGTGGTGTCCACCTCAAGTATTCTGGCTCTAAATACAAGACATAGGAGAGATCTTTAAGGAATATATCATTCTCTAGAATGGATGGATTGCTTTTGTTTAGTTCATCAAAATCATCTAGAAAATCAATGGATACCTCATCTACCAAGATGGCAGGGAATTCGATTATGCTTTCCAGGAGTTCCTCCTTGGAAAGGAATGCCTGTGTTTTAGTATCATTCAGGAATAATGATGTATCTCTGATCTCAACAAGAAAATCACAGTCTTCAGCTGCTTTCTGCATCTACTCACGCTCATCAGATATTGATTCTACAAATATGGCATGATGAATCTCCATTTCGTCACCTTTATTCTATCATTTTGGCCTTCAAAAATCAAAGCAAATGCATGTAAGTAGCATCAATTTGTCTATAATAACATTCATTATTTATTGTATTTATTGTATACAAATAAAATTTTTAATACCAAAATTATAGAATAAAGAGAAGAAAAGAAAAAGGAATAAAATATTGAAAATATTTTATGACCCTAACTCCGAGACCATGTCCAGAATGGTATTGGTCGACAAGAAATAAAGCAGGGGGAGATAAGGGCCAAAAAGACAGCAAATACCTCATTTATTTATTCATTAATTATGCATTTTTGGCACCTATTTTATTCTTTATTATTTATTCATCAAAGAAAGGAACTCTGTACATGAAAGTTGTAAATAATAATGTGAATAAAGATACAAAATTGAGTTTGTACAAAAATAATACACATTGTACATTTTATACCTAGAATCAAAAGCCAAAAACCAAACTTCACAGACCCATATCTCTTCAATAAAAACTCAAAACATAGCAAAATCACTCTAATTGTATATAACTTTTTACGAGCTATTTAATGGCGATGGTTTTACATTTTTTGAAGTTTGTGTAAAAGATAGGTTTGGGTCCCTATTGTACATAATACCGATTAAAATATTCAATTTATTCATTATTCATTATTTTTACAAATTCATATTTTTATAATTTTGTAAACATTACTTATAACACATGTACATATTAAAATTAGAATAAAATCAAAAAGAAGAATAAAAATAAAATAAGTTTATGTAGAATACATAGGCAAAAGACCTTTGTTTATATGTACATAAGTAAAAGGGGAATAAATTCTTTCATTCTCTAATTCTTTTATAATTTTCTAACATTGTAAATATTATATAGATTTTATAAAAAATATACATTTAAAAAAACTCATTAAAATTTATTACAATAAAGTATGTATATAAAACATAGGTAAAATACCTATGTTTATACCTATATAATATACTTACCTATTTATTTAAGTGTACAAATAACATCATAAAAATCAAATAAAAATATGTTTATACTCACAAACATAAGTTGTAATATATAAAATAAAAGAATAAAATAATAAAATAAAATATACAAGATAAAAATGTACAAAATATAGGTAAATATACCTGTAAATACATCATTAAAAATAAAATTATAATGAAGAATGCCAATAACTAAATAAAAATCATAATAAAATACTACATAAAATAATAAACAATTTTTATTTTATACTCGAAAAATAAATAAAATCTTTTTCTATTTTAAATTAATTATTCTTCAGTAAAACCTCATGTTTTGTCGTTTTGCGTCCTACGTGGACCAATGAGAGGCGGCGGATTGTTGACCTATGGCCAACTGTCCCATCCGAGTCTTTGACTCGCCAGAAGTGTCTAATCCCCGATATTCTTGCATTTTTCGCGGACGATCCATTGCTCAATCACATTCTATCCCTTCACATAAATTACTCCTAGATCCATCATGATTCACGCCGAGACCTTATATTGCTTGTAAATACATTAGATTCTTTGATCCATGCCGTCTAATAACGGTGCCCTGAAATATTTATAGATAAACAACCTCTACCTCCTTCGCAATTTTGGTTAATCATCTTCTGCTTTCTGCCCCTGCCTTCGGCCCAGCGTGCTCCTTCGAGATAGGGAGGAGCCCCTGGAGGGTCCGAGAGGGCTAAAAGGGGAGGAGGTTGCACCCACGGCCGCCGCTCGCCGGAGGTCCGGCTCCTTGGCCAACCAGCCTGGTTTGAGCTGCGCGTTTACCTTCCTTAGCTTAGAATTAGCTCTAGGTTTTATTCCTCGCATTTTATTCCATATTTTAATTAGTTAATTAGCGTTAATTAGAATATTCGAAGTTCGTCGGATTTCCGCTCCGGTGAACCATTTCACTGTGTTCCCGTCGTTTTCCGACCACACTTTCCACCCCATTTTGTTCCCCGCCATTTTCTTCATCTCCCAGTCACCCAAGACCAACCGGATCCTCTTATGCTCCGCGAATCGAAGCTACCAATTCTCCACCTCGCTGGAAGCTTCGCCACCCACCTCCTTTTGCGTTAACAACTTCGTTCTAGGGTCGAGGAGCATCGCCTCGAGCCGTGCGGTCTTCCTGAACAGGTTAGGCGCTCGATACAGCGCCAGGAGTCGAAACCAAGATCCCGCCGGAGGTACCTGGAGCTCCTCTTCCTCCCCAACCTCGTGGAGGAGCTCCGGTCGACCTCAGTCCGATCCGAGACCTCCAACCGATAGAGCCACCTCCCAGGAAGGCAGAGGGACCCTTAGGAGCAGCAAAGACCAGTAGGGAAGGGAAATCTTGCCGGAGGAACCTCGCCCAGGTGAGTGTTCTTCCCCGTTCTTCCAGCCTCTTCCCCTGCAATCGGATGAAGGGAGCGCCTCCAGATCGCAACGCAACCGTACGATGGGGTAGAGTTTTGACCGTCGGATCATCTCGGATGATCTAATCTTCATTGCTCATCGACGAAGCGGTATGGTGCGTTGGATGGACGCCATGTGGATAAGTGAAGCCCAGCCGTCTGCCTGTGCCTCTTTGGGGTAAATTGCAAATCTTATGCCCCACAATTCTGTATTTAATTTTTAATGCTGTAAATAAAATATTACGTGTAAATAAAATAGGGTATTTTGCATGTAGGCCCTCGTGCTTTTCATATTCGTGTTTCGGTCCCTCTCAGCCTTACGTGTTGTCCCACGTGAGTGTGGGAATTTTGTAACGAAGCCACATGTGGTTTTTGTAATTGTCTATTGATGTGTTAAAATTAAATAAATTTTTTATATGTTGGCATATTTGCACTGTTGTCCCTATCATTTATTCTATTCGCATTTATGCCCCTGCTAGAACATTAATTTTTGTGTGCTTTATCTATTTTTTAAAATACATGCGATACTTCAAAAAATCCACAAAAATTAGGGTAGATGCTTCATGCCCTGAAGATTCACGCCCTGCATTTATATGGCAATTTTCTAGCATTTATCCATTTATTAAAAATGAAATAGGAGCCTATATTCCCTGTCTAATTTATAAATACCAAAAAATAGAAAAACTTTTTGAAAAATCCAAAAAAATTATATATGTTATATTTTGATATTTTTTGAGTCCAGAAAACAAAAACCCCTAAAAAAAGAAAAATAAAATATAAAAATTTAAGAAGCTCTAAACTCCTAAAAAATATAAAAACTCTTCAAAAAATACCAAAAATATGTTTTCTCATTTTATAATTACCTATATATATTATTTAAGTATTAAAATTAATTTGATTAATTTTGGGACCTATTTACTATTTTTAAGACCCAAATTATTTTCGCATTATGTATTAACCCTATTATTGGGTATTTTTGACTTAAAAAATACATAAAAATTAGCAAAAAATTCAAGAAAAATACAAAAACATTAGAAAAATATTAAAACCCCCAAAATAAATTATTTTCATAACTTGTTTGGATTTAATATTATTTAGAAATATATTTCTATGTATTGTGTAAATAAAGCCTTATATAGACTATATTGTTTTTATATAAAAAAGAAAATATAAAAACTTAAAATATAAAAAGAAAATACAAAATAAGAAAATTAAAAATCAAATAAAAATTATAAAATGAAATTTTTAATAAAAAATAAAAAACACACAAAATAATAACATGGACAAGGAAAAAATTGAATAACTTTGTATTTATTTTGCTCCTAACCGTTTGCTCCCAGCGTTCGACATCTACTTGTACTTACACCTATACACATTTACATGTAGAGTTGTAATAAATTTTAACTCACATTTTTTAGATTTTATATCTTGATTTATTATTGTGGGTTAAATGTTGATTGATTGGGATTTTGTTTGAGGCCGCCTCAGCGACTATCGATCCACCTTGTGGAAAGACATGACCTCGGCTTTTTCCCATTCATCAAATGGCGCCGTTGCCGGGGAGCGACGTCGTTTGGGATACTTATTATTTATTTGATTCTTCACTCTTGTCCATATTTATTTGATTATTTGTATTATTGATATTATTGTGACTATTCTGACCATCTCCTTTGTTTGACTTTGACACGAGGGACCGCTGCGCGACGGAGGACTTCTTAGGAGGACCTATGCACCCAAGCAAAGTGGAGCAAACTTTCAGACCTAGCCGGTAAGAGAGAGCACCAAAGGAGAATGGAGGAGGATTTTGAGTAGTCTAACATTTTTGCATTATTTATTAATATGTATATTTATGTGAGAGAGTGATACTTGGTATATAATAATTCAGGACTCTCAGACACTCCGACTTCCCGAGGTCTATTGCCCGAGGGATTGTTCCCTTGGGGGCCTCGATGGTTTTGACGTTTTTTCCTTTTTATTTTCTTTTTATTATTCTGTGTGAATGATCCCCATTTTAGGAATTGTTTACCGATAGATTAAGTTCCAAAGCCGCTAATATATTTGCATGTACCTATAGATGCGCTTCGGGACTTAGTCAAATTAATAATGGTTGGGTATTTAGCTTCAAACCCGCGTGCTGTGAGAGACATCATACAACGCTGGCAGGACCCGTTGTGGCGGGCACCGAGATGTCTCCAAGATCGGACTTTAGGTTTGACTTTGAATAATCAACATTTGGTGCTTCACGATAATAACAATTACTACTCTAGGACGACTTCATCAGATTGCATTTGCATATAGCATAGGTTTCAATTCTGTTATGCATCCCGCATGGAGAGAGCTAGGAAGCACTGTAAGTCTTCTTACTTGGCATACATCATCATTTTCCGACTTGCATGGATTTTCCGACCTTCTCCCTCTGTTTTTGCCAACATAGGATGCTTAATGGAAATTGGAACCTCGATAGGCACATACATCGAAAATAAAAAAAAGTGATAACAAAAATAGAATCGGGATTGCTAACTCCACTTGAACCTAAAAATGAAACTAATGAACTCCTTGTCTTCGGGAGAGCAACCCGCTCCTTGTTTGAGCTTTTTTATTGCTACGTACACACACTAAGGATTAATGTCCCAATCCCAAAGCCTAATTTCAGTGTGTACAACTTTCTATGATCACCTAACTCTAAAATCGACAAGATAAAAGACCACATCTTGGTCTTCACCGCGTTGAGTAGGTGAATCGGGGGTTTGCCTTGCTTATTGATAATGACTTGGAGTCTGTTATGTTCCCATCTTTCTTAGAGTCATCAGTCCCGTCCGTATGAGTCATGCATTTTTTCTTTGAGTCCCTCTAGCTCTCTTATACATAGATTTCTTCATTTTGCATTGAGTCATGATATTGGCACATAAGCTCAATCGGCTTCTCTAGTTCATTGTGTTTCTCTTCTTGCCCACCCTCCTCGTGTCCCCCGTATCATCTTTTCTATTATCCAGGATTGTTGCGCTTTTAGAGATAGCCCACATCGAGGATTCTTGATTTACAGAGATTATTAGAGTAAGTCGGGCTTGCTTTGAGGATGCTGAAATTGATTCCCTTACTCTTGGTGGATCTGACTCTCGCTTCGTACATAAGAGCTTATTGTGGATTTTGAGAAGGCACGTCCATTAGGTGTGATTATTTATTGAGTATTTAGATCTCGTACACCGGATTGAGGATGTGATGTGCTTTGACGATTTGAGGATGATATCATGATGCTTTGACCGATCTATCTATTTTGAGGTTCCATCCGTCTTTGATTTCTGAGCTGGATAGACTATCTTAATATATGTTTCTTTGTGACGATGTGCGGAACCCACATGATTTCGTATCTTTTGATTAATCCATCCTCAATCTCTTGATTTTATCATCCACCTGTGGCACTTGGAGGATTCCCGATCATCTTTTGTGCCATCTCAGCTATATTGGATTGACCTGAGGGATGTATTGTGATTGACTGATTATTTCTCCCTCATACGATTTTATGCCCTCCTGAGGTTTGAGTGATTGATTGCTTCTTGAGGACCTGAGATTCGATGCCAGCAATCCCAAGACTTGATTGACCTACCTCGCCTTACTCCCCGAGGACTGTCTGCAGGAGGATGAGGCACATTCTTTACGATCGGTTTCATAAACCGACTCTGTCTCCACCTTGTAGGAGCCTGAAACCATATTGTCTGATTGGACTATTAGGCCTCCATGCTGATATTGTTTGTGTGCCCGATTTGTCGGTACACAAGGCCGACTTCTCGACTCCTTTGAGTCCGCTCACCTTGACGGTCTTTGCAAGGCCGAGCTTCACTGTTCTGGTTATTCCATGCCTAGTTCATATGCTCTCCGAGGGTTATCTGTGAGAGAATATGACACCTTGCTAGATCTTGCGGTCTCTTCTGCTGGTAGACGGTCTGTCATCTACAGAGGCCATTTTGATTAACTCCTTTGAGTCCTCTCTCACCTTGACGACCCTCGCAAGGATGAGATCTGATCTGACTATTCCCTAATTAGCTTGCATTGCTCCCTGAGGACTATCTGCGGGAAAATGCAACACTTTCTTTACGCTCGATTTCCCTTTCAGACTGTGTCTCCTAGTGCTGAGAGCGCGGAGCCGAGTCATATGATTTGCTTTCGGTCCCCATTGCTTTGATGTTTACCCGATCTGTTGGATCTTGGGACCTGCCTGACTTGACTCCTTTGAGTCTACTATCCTTGGCAGTCGTCGCAAGGATGAGCCGTCTTTCTCTGATTATTCTCTGCTCAGTTGGCAGTACACTCCCCGAGGGTTATCTGCAGAACGCTGCCACACTTTCTTGATTTGCCAGTCTCTTCTGCTGGTAGTCGATCTGTCATCTATCGATACCGTTTCTGTGATCCGTCCGATGGATCAGGCTCCTTTGAGCCCGCTCGCCTTGACGATCCTCGCAAGGGTGAGCTTCTGTTCTGATTATTCATTGACTAACATGTACTATTCCCCGAGGGTTATCTGTGGAAGGGTACATCATATTTTGGTGCTTCCTCTTTGGAGGAGCACGAAGTCGGGTCTGCTGATTTTGGCTACTCGGTCTCCTATCTGGTTTTGTCTCCTCTCTATTCGAGCACGGGCCGAGTCTTCTAGTTATTCTCTGATTCTGCTCACCTTGAGGACCCTCGCAGGGTTGAGCCTTGTCTCGTGACATTTCGGTGTGTTCTTTGACCTTTGGATTCTATAACCATCGGATGTCACGCCGCTACATTGAGAATCTCCTATTCTTCAATCTTATAGATCTTTTGGAGACCATGATTGACTATGAGGAGTATGTACTGCTCTTTCTTCCTCTAGGTCTTACAGTATCGGCTCTACTCACCCATTTTCACTCCTTATGAGCCAACGTATGCTTTCGCTACTGGCTATGTGTTTAGTTTTCAATCTCTTACCCCCGGTAGCTGACATCCACTTTATTGCATACCCGGATGTCCTTTTAACTTCTTACTGCATCCTCATTCTCACAGGGAGACGACGACGAGAGCACGGTAGTCACTTACCAGATACCGTCCTGTACCTCACACTCTGGGCTAGTTGTATATAGGTGTTGTGTATTCCGTTCCTTCTTACTCCCGCATGTTTTGTGTGCCCCAGATCTTTCACCATATCTTTGTGTCTATACTTAGGACGTACTTGGTCCTAAGTATAGGGGGGTACACACCGTATTGTTCTATGTTCCGTTCCATCACTCCCGTCGTTGCTTATACTCAGGGATATCTCTCTCAAAGTATAGTGGGTGTGATGTGTACATTTTCCACGATCTTCTTGTATATATGTATACATATGTGTTTTCTTCTTTTCTTCTTTTCCTTTTCATATTTCTTTATCTACATAAAAAGGAGTCACCCCTCTGTACTCAGGACATACTTTGTCCTAAGTATGGGGGGGCGCACCTCTGATTCATTCATTGATCTGTTTATTCCCACCCTTGACCCTCTCTACGTTGTGTATAGTCTGCTACACTTAGGATTATTTTGATCCTAAGTGTAGGGGGACGCTCATCTTCTTATTCCTTTATCTCGTTATTCTTTCATTTGTTATTCTTTCAGTCATTGTAGTATAGGATTTTCTATACTCAGCACGAGTTATGTCTACTCTTTCTCTTTTCGAGCTATGAGGACATAGCTCTTGCTAAGTATAAGGGGGTCGTATATATTCTGTATATACTTTAACCATAACTCATACATACTTTTGTATAATTATTAATAAATATATCTAAAACTAGTATACAATTCATTAAAAATCAATTAATAATGCTTTTTATTCCTCAAATTCTTTTGTATATACTGAATAGTAAACCATGTTAAAAATAGTTTTGCAAAATAATTTGAAAAATGGTGTGAACCGTTTGGAAAACTTTTTGTGAAATGTTTTCAACCTTTGTAAAAATATTTTGATTGCAAAAATTCTTCTATATGTGTTAAATAAAGGATTTGAAAACCTATTTGCAAATGATTTTGAAAATGTTTGTAAAAATATTTTGAAAAATGTATATATAGTGCTTGCAAAATCTTTGCAAAATGGCTTTCAAATGTTTGTAAATATTTGCAAAAATTATTTTGTACCATAGTTTTCAAAATGATTTTCAAAAAACATTAGAGGAATAAAAGCATCATTAAAAATAAAATAAATCATATATAAATTACATAAAATTCTTTATCAATTGTATATACACCTAAATAAATCACTTTGTTAAAACCTGTAAATTCTTTAAAATTCTTAAGTCTTGCAAAATAAAGCGGCACACTCGTGTAAATAGTTTTACATATTTTATAGTTTGAGTGCCAAAATTATTTTACGTGGAAAATTCTTTGTTTAAAAATTTTCTTTTTGTTTTCAAATTCTGTGAAAAATTGCGTTATTCATTGCATCTTTGTACATCGCATTTGCATAGCTTTCATATTATATTTGATTGAGCTTGATGATTGAACTAGTCCAATAAAGTTGAAGATTGGAGCTTGGTTGGACCTTACCGTACCTAACTGCACTGGAACCTTATGGGAACTAGGTTTAAGGTACTTTAGGACTGTTCAGACTTAATTCTTTGAGAAATCAGGGCTGGGTTCAAGTCACCTCAATTGACTAACTAGAACTTTTCGAGACACACACATGACTCTTGTCGGCCGTGACCTAACTTAGACACTTGCACCTTTTACTTGGCTCAATAAAGTTGGAGTGGTGATGGGGTTGGATTTGCGAGTCTGAGACGCACACGGGAGGAAACATTCGTCATCGTCTAGGGAGGGAAGTGCACCCCAACCTAGTCTAGTTTCAATGAAGTCAAATGACAGGAGAGTATGGGTTGCGATAAAGCTTCAAACGAGGGATAGTCTTTTGACTCAAGAGGAAAAAGTCCTTATGTAAATGCTGCTGTAAATAGTATTTCAAAAAAAAGAAAACTCCAAAATTAATAGTCGGTCTTATATGCCCAGTATGGCATTTGTCACTTTCCGACTACAAAATTGAAAAAATGTGAGGAAAATAATAAAACTAAATGGTTAAATAACAACAATGTGATATGATGGCAGGCACAAGGTTCAGAAAGCCATTAAGCAGTAAAGGATGTGCGCTACATAGGCAGCTTTGTGGGTTTTTTAATAAAACAATAAGGAGAATCAAATGATCATAATTTGTTTTACCATTGTTGACATTTTTGTTTTACATGGCGTTAAGGTTACTATTGAGCAGCATCTACCGTGATCTAATAAGCACATAATGTTCATAACAAACATAAAGTAGAAAAAGAATGGTGCATAAGTAAAAATGAAAGTATGTGTAGTTTCAACTGTCAATTAGCATTCTCTTTTTAACTTAAATGGTCTAGTGGTTTAATTAACCATGGCCTACCCCAAAAAAAAACTGAGTTCGATACGTTGCAGCTACCATTTCCTAAAATAATACTGTATTGAACAGCGGATGTCGGGCCGAACATTGCATAAAAATCCCATCGAATTGAGCAGAAAGAATAAATAGCAATGACTAAGAATATAGGGAGACCAAAACAACAACCCAACTAAGTATGAAAGCAACATCAGTATTATTACTCCAGGAACGAAAACCAGAAATTGAAGTGACCAAAATCCTGAAACAGATAGAGGTTTGAGTAAACGGAAGATGAGAGGGAGCGAGTGAAGTCACCTCGCCGCCAGTCGCCTGACGTGTCTATCGTCCGGTTTCCGAAACCCTAAATGTCGTGAGCTTCCGCTCCTCCTTTCCTGCCGCGGAAGGTCGGAGAACGAAGGATCCGGACCTAGATTCACTTTTTGCTCGCACATTCCACTCAGAGGAAGGTAGTCCGCCGGTGGATGAGATTAAACAAAAGGGATATTAGCATATATGCCTTGTAAAATATATTAGTTTGCATTCTGTCCTCTCTTTAATTAGTATTCACATCATGACCCCGCTAAAGCTGCTAACTCGGCACTACTATTGCCCATGTGGGAAGATTACCTCCGCCATTTTGTCACGAATGTTTTACTTTTTGCAGTGTGTGTGTGGGGGGGTGGGGGTGGGGGATTACACTTTCGACAGAAAAAACATATTTGTGTTAAAAGTAACTTAAAATTACAAGTAATGCACCCTCAGCTCTAAGTTTTTACCATTGTTGCCACTGTTGCAAGCTCTGCCTCCTCGCACATTCTTCCTAAGCTTATCACAGGCCACATCCCCCTTTGTGAGTTCCATGTAGCAAAGTGACCCCTCCTCTCCTATGAAATCTTGATTTTCTGCATGTTAAAAAATGATTTTTAGTATCGTTGTATGCACACATGAAAACTGAGAGAATTTCAGATGAAAATTCTACAACTACAAGTCAAGAGATATCAAATAAAGTATAAGACAAGTAGAGGATCGATCCACATGGATTCGGACGTTTTTTTAGGAATTTTTATTCTATTACAAAGGCACTTTTGACTTTATTGGCTCAAGTCGAATCCTATTTACTTTATTCATGGATCTTAAAATATGTCAAAATATTTGTCACTAGATTCTAGACATCTTAAGGATCGTACAACATTTTTTCGGATTTTCTACTATTTTGTGAGTTTTTGAATTGTTAGGGGTATGTGTGTAATTTTCCTAGAAAGGTAAGGACATGGATGTAAATAAAAATTAAATCCAAAAGTTGAATTCCAATCATGTAAAAGTACTTGGACATAGTAGAAATTTTCCAATTAGAAGATTAATGGGTGATTTGTGGATGAAAAGAAATAGCTTTGAGATATTGCAAAAAAGTCCATGAAAGATTGAAATGAAAATAGACAAAACTTGAATAAAATAACTGCAAATGTCACGAAATAAAATAAATGAAATTGGAAAATTTGTGAAGAATGATAAGAAGTTTTCTATAATTACAAAAAGGTCCAAAATACTTTAAAAAACTAAAAGAATTGGAGATTGAGAGGGGGTTCTTGGAGCCCTTTCTTCTTCTTGGACGGCGACAGATGTGGTTGTGCTTGGCCATGTTGGAGGAGCACGATGGCGAGGTGTTTGCGCGAAGAGGGTTGCAGCGGAGGAGCGAATATGGTGGGGTCGAGGGAGGTCGGTTGGGTGGTGGGTTCTTCTTTAGTTGGGTTCCTCCTCCATTTTATAGAGCTCGAGGGAAAGAAAAGGACGGAGGGGCAAAGGTGATGGGACGGAGGCCAACCACCTCCGCGACGGTTGCAAGAAGGAGAAGAGGGGGGCACAGTGCTTGCCATCATGAGGAGGAAGAAGATGGGGGTTGACATCAACGTCCTATTTTATATATATTTTTATTTTTTGAATTTCTGACGTCAAGATGACTCGGATATTTTGATGACTCGGCTATTTTATCATGAAGTTGTTGGTTTTTTTTGCAAATGAAGAGTGGAGAGGATTAGAAACCCCTTGGGTCTCTTTTAGTATCAGTATATGTTTTGACTTGTTATCCTCCGATTTTTTCTCTTGGAAAATCATGGAAGGAGTCTACTCAGTTGACGGGAATCTATAGGTCTCACACTCAACATATTGTGACCCGAGCATGTACTATCGGGTTGAATAGAGCCTCTTTATGTGATTGTTGATCAGTCCCTTCTATGGTGAAATTGTCATACAGGGGTTCATGTGTGTCGATATCATCAGTCCAGTCCTTTGTATGAGTGTCCTGTCTGAACGAGTGGTATGTGGGATTGCCACATGTATTCTATATATGGAAGATTATCATGTGTGGGCCAATCCAATTGGTTTGTTTGGGTCATCATATTATTCCCTAAGGTCCAGTATAAATGTGTTCCTGTGAATAATTGACATGACCTACCATTAAGATGAGTTGAAAATGAAATCGGTTGGAATTGGTGTCTCAGTCAGTCATTTGTCTCAATAGTAAATTGATCTTCAAATGGTCCATGAGTTTCGGCGAGAGATGGGGTATAAGATGGATTAGCCCAGGATGGAAGTTGAGAATGTATAGAAAAGGGTAGCGGAGGTGGTTAATATGAAGAAGTGGAGAATTCGGTAGCATGATTGTCTTCGTGATGAGAATATAAAGGATTGGAATTCATATAGTAGACCGGATTCATCAGTGGCTGATAGTTTCCCGTGAATGTTAGAGAAGGTTTGGATGATCGGGGTTTGATTGAAAAGAAATAATCTGGTGGGTACTTGGACCAAAGTCCCATTTTTTCAAAGATGTATGAGCTGGTATAATGGCTCTTGATTAAATCGTGCAAGTGCACAAGATACTCACAAAGATAAAACCCTAATTTTTATAGATCAAGACGGGAGAGTGATGGCCCAAGTATGCGGTTTTTGATATTAGAGCTCGATTTACGCATACCAACGTAAACACAATACAAATCCCAGGTTCACCAACTCACACAGTAAAGGCCACAAGAGTCCAGCCAATTATCTTTTCAAATTTAATTGGTGATATTTTCAATCTTGGAAAAGAATTAGTGAGTTGTTAGGTGTCAGAATTTTTCCTAAAGGCTTGCTTGAATTTGTGTGGCTAGTTGCATCCACTTTCAACCAGTATGAGTGTGAGTACGGACCATAAAACGACTACCCGTGGTACTTGAGGACGGTGCCAATTACGGTGTCCTTTAACCACCCAGTATGCTAAGGGAGACCGTAGTTCCCTCACTGAGAAGTAACTAGTCGTTTTTAAAATCAATAGTCTAAATGAAGATTCTGGAGCTTGGCTCTGTCCTAAGTGCCCGTCTCTAGCTCGCTCAGAAAGATAAATGAATCCAAGGATATGGTTATTCTCCCACAATAATTCAAAATTTTATGGGTTAATTTAAAATCATCTTGTTTAACAGTCCCAATTTTTAATTTAGGTGGTCATTGAGAAATTAAGTGAGCAGCAATACACATCTACAGTTGTTAAGCAAGGAATTTTTGGGGTTTTAAATATGAAATAAATGTGATGTCATTGCAATCCTAAAATCCCTCAACAAAAAATTATTTGATTTTCTGGCAAAAATAAATACAAAAATGTAACAGGAGAATTTTGCTATTTAGGGCTCGTTCGGTAGGAGAATAAGTAGGAATAAGGATGGGGAATAAGGGTCTATTCTCTGTTCGGCTGGAGGATAAGAATAAGGAGAATAAGGTGAAATAAAGTAGGTAAGGTGGGATAAAGATAGGAATAAGAGTGAAATAAGATGAAATAATGGGGAATAGTCGTACCACGGGGAAGCGTGTTGGGGGCTTATTCCCCTTATTCACATGTATAACAAACATGATCGAACTCAGGGAGGCTACAAAAACCTGATGGTTATTAAATCAATGAAAGGATGAATGAAATAAAGAAGGAAATTCTATGAACACTACTCTTGGTTTTTATATTTTTATTATTTTTTTTAAATTTTCACATTTTCTAATTTTTAATTTTTACTAGTTTTTAGTTTTGTAAATTTTAAATTTTCAAGAGTATAATTTTCAAATAATTTATATATAAAAATAGAGAAGGGTTATTTTTTTGGATTATAAAATATAGTAAAAATGATTAAAAAAGTTAGAATAAATGTTTTTGTGTTTTATACTTTTTATAATGTTTTTGGTTATTTTCAAATATTTTTCAAGTTATTATGGATTTTATAAAAATCAAAAACTCAAAATAATGTTAAACAACGACCAAGAAGGTATATTTTGCAATTTAAAAATACCAAATAAACTCAAAAAATTATTGGATTTAGTTTTCCTAAAAACTATGATAAATTATCTACAATCAGGAAGTGAAATCACTATTTTTGGGGTTTTCTATAATTTTCTATGATTTTTCATATTTTTAGAGTTTTGCAAATTTTTAGGGTTTTAAAAATATTTAGTGCACGAAAATTTACACCGGAAATAAAATACAAAAAATAAAGCTATTCTATTTTTTGAATTTTTGACGCAATATTCAAATTTTTATGATTTTTGTAATGCCAAACAGTGAACACATGCTATGTTTTTTATTTTTTAATAACAACAATTGGAGATAAAATGCAATGAGAAAATCACACTATGAAGAGACACAATTCAGGAGCTTAACATGATTTTTCTATAATTTATTGACCATGAAAAAGATTTATTTTAATGATAAAACATGCAAACTAGAGTATGGAATACATGGACCAAAAAAGCATATATTCAATGTTTTTGCACTAAAATACAATAATAAATAAAATGCATGATAAAAAAGTGCAATCTACCCAAGGTAAGGCGTGCATTGCACGTGCTGCTCCCTGGCGAGAGCCCCTTTATAATTTCAAAAACTCGAGGGGCCTGGTTGATATTTTCCCAAAAAATAATTAACAGGCACATGTGTAGGGCACGTACACTGCTTAGGGTTTTAAGTGGTGGGTCTCTAAGTTTTCTTTCCAAGCCAGAAGGCGGCAGCGGCCGAGCTTCGCTCCCCGAAGGGCAATTGGCGGTGAAGGGCACGACTCTAAGGAAGCTTCTTTGAGCGGAGGTGAATGATGATCAGGGGAGCTGCTACTCCAGTAGAGGGATGGCGATGGCGACAACGAGTGTAGCGAAATGGTGGTACTCGAGGCTCGAGGTAGCAATTGTGATGGCGGTTGGGTGGTGCTATTTTGAGGGCATGGTAGCGTGCGAGTCCTTCGAGCTTCAACGACGGAGATGATGAATACGACGACGAGGGTGATCAATCTCGGATTCTTCATGTTAAAATCCACATATTAATGGCCTTACTTAAATAATTCAATAACAATCAGTGATAATTCATTGTTCTTATCTTGTATTATATTGTGTATAAAATGTGCAAAATTAACCTATTATTGTATTTAATTACTATCTTTTTCTTATTTATACTTTTATTAAAAACTCATAAAAATTAGATTAATTACCTACATTTGTACTAACCTTTAAAAGAAATAAAAAAATACCAAAAACCTCAAAACCAAAAAGGCTATGTTTTATCTCTTAAAAATATTCCCCAAAAATATACTTTTGTATCATTGACCTCTTTTGGCTTTTTGTCTAAAATGAAACTTGTAGATCTCATCGAGATCTATAACTTTCATGTTTTGACTTTTTCCTAATTCGACCTCTTTTTATTTCTTTTTTATATTTCTTTATTTTATGATTTATTTAATTTCTTGATTGGGCCAAGTGGCGCCCCTAGGCTGCCCACGTGGCACGCTTCCCCTTCTGCCACCAAAACTCTCTTCTGACCATCTGATCTCTTCTCCAGGCACCCTCATCTCAACCATCCACGTACGCCTTCCATATCCACCGTTAGATAAGGTCCCCTTGATCTCATCTCAGCCACCTGCTCGTGCATGCATCTCCTCTATCATATGACGTCCCATCTAGCAGCTCTCCCTTGTCCACATCGCCTAGCCTCTCATAACCATTGGATAGACCTCCAGCCCTCATCTCAACCACTCCCTCACGCCTCAATCTTAGTGATGAATATGCGATTCATCATCTTTATTTATTTATTTTAGCTTAAAATCCTTATAAAATATTTGTACATAATACTAACATCATATTCTTACTAACTTGCATCAATGTATAAAAATTGTATATTAGTTTAACCTAAAATAAAGAAAGAAAGAAAGAAAGAAAGGAAAATAAAGAAAAGAAAATAAGATTGTATATATGTAATAGATACATGCTGACCCGAACCCCGAGAGAAGGTTAAGACTTGACCTGATCGATCGGGAATAAAGTAGGGGGAGATAGGGTCCTTAATCAGAAAACCCCCAAAAAATGTGTGTTATAAATACTTCTCACTTAATTTGTATATTGTTATAAAACTAACACCATTCTATTTGTTTATAAATTGACCTTAAATAAAATAATTTTCAAAACAAAAGTTGTACATAAAAATATTGGCTAAATAATAAAAACAATTGCATAAGGAAATCATGTATATAATAAAAAGTAACCACATCCGGAAAAAGCCATTAAGTAATAATTGAAAGATCAATTCCGACTTCATATGAACTCAGATTGAACCAAACTCACTTCCATTGTATTCCAAATTAAATTATCTTTAAAGTGGTTGTGATTTCGTAATTTTTGGAGTTACGATTGAAAAGTCAGTTTTTTGGGGTGGTTTGTGTAATTTTGCCATTTATTTCTACCTATTTTATTTGTAAATATTTTTACTAATTATTGAAAATAAAAAATAAAACAAAATAAATAAATAGATAAATAATAAAAATTTAAAAAAACTAATTTTCTTATTTACCCATGTAGATAATGTCACATTTGTATATAACATATGTATATATTTAATTTTCCTAACTAACTACCACAAAAAAATAACATTTATTTTTTAAATAAATAAAGCGACGAAATTTCAAAAATATTAATTAATTTTTGCAAATATTTATCTTGCTAATTGATCTCATTTTAATTTGTATTCTCTCTTATCTCTTATCTTCATCCAAAAATTCAAAAATTCGAACTTCAGTCCCATTCTATCTATTAATAAGGCTCACTCTCCATCTTTTCAACTTGATCAATCTTTGATGAGAGGAGCTCGATTTCCAAAAGTCTTCTTATCGCAAAAGGGTGCCTAGCCTTTGAGCCGTCCGGTGACAGCGAGTCAGCCTTCGTCGAGGTGATCAATGTCTTTTCCGCTCCTAAGGTGAGATCCGTGTTTTCTCTTATTTTTATCCTAGGTTAATCGTAGTTTTATTTTCTCGTATTTGTTCTTCGTTATCATTTTTTCTAGATCTTAAAATCCATCACGATTTGATCTGCCACCAACTCGATTCTTCATCTCACTTTCTCGATCTCTACGCATTCTTTTCTACCCCGCACGATCTCCCACCATTGACCATGCACGGTGGTCGGAGATCCGGTTCCATACGCCATCCCCCTCGGAATTGCACGTATTCACATCTTCCTTTAGGATCCAGTCATCATGCTTACATCCTAGGTTGTTGATAAATAAAAATTAATTAAAAAATAAAATATTTTTTCCTTCTTTCTAATATTTGTTTTACAGGATCACTTAAAAATATAATAAAAAAATTTAAAAAAAATTAAAAATTTAAAAAATCATTATTGATAGTTCAGTTTCTCTAAAAAAACTTAATTTTTATTTACATTTGCAAACATGGAATAAAAAACCATCCGCAAGCAGTGGCGCTGGGCTCAGTGGCCCTCCGCCCGAGTGCATCCCTCCTCCACCGAGCGTGGCGGAGCCACACCACCTCCACCGCGCGCCGCTTGAAGAACTCCCACGCGGCTGCCTCCGCTCGCCGTTTCAGCCATCGCGTGCGGAACCTCTGCCATCCCTGCTCCAGATCCCTAGCTGCGATACAGGCGGCCCCAGCCGCGAACGCCTAGAGCTCATCCACTCGCCCTCCACCGACATAACCTCCAGCCCCGCCGAGTACCAACCTCCGCCCTGTGCGAGACACCTGAACAGCCTCCACGACCGCGCATATCACAGCTCCGCCCCACCTCAATTGACCCGCCACCAACAGTCATCCGCATTGCCGAGCCACTAGCGCCACCTCCATTGCGGATCTCTCCACCCGTGCGACCAGCAACACCGCCGCCACCGTGCGGCCTAGAAGGAAGAGGAGAGTGAGGGTGGCGGTGCCCTATCCCATCACTCCCCGTGAAGAACGAAGAACAGGGAACATTCATAATATGGTTCATAAAATAATTCTGGAAAAATTTCATTTCAGTCCTTCAATGTTTCGCATATGACAAAACGCCCCTGCTTCCCAACACGTGCTCCGCGCACACTAATTAGGTAAATTACATTTTTCTCTTGAAACTTTATTCCTGCTATATTTTGATGAATAAACAATGAATATTTGCAGTTTAGTCCCTGATTTCCAGACCTTTATACCGCTGATTTTTATTATTGAAATAAATGTTTCTTTGGTCAATAAATTTCCCAAAAATCATGCTATACTTGTGATGTTCTTATCTTTTTAGCACAAAGTTTTTATCGCATTTTGTCATTATTTAATATTATTTAAACATAAATAACATGTCATTTTTTCTGTTGAAATTCAAAAATTCAGAAAAATTTGAATATTTCTCTAAAATTTCCAAAAAATAGAGTAATTTTATTTCATTGTCCTTTAATTTTTATCCAAATTTCACGCATTAATTCCTTTTAAAACCTAAAAAAATGAAAATTACTAAAAATCTTATAAAAATCATAAAAAATGCTACAAAATCCCAAAATCATGATTTAAGATCCTTCTTGTAGATATTTGTCTCTGTTTTATCATAAAAATAATTGCCAGGAGTTTTGGGCATTAAAATATTTTTAAGTTACAAATTAGTCCAGTGCGTGCACTGTTTCTTATTTTTGCCACTGTTTGATTTTTAGAAA
The DNA here is from genome assembly GCA_037367405.1 of Ottelia alismoides. Lineage (NCBI taxonomy): Eukaryota > Viridiplantae > Streptophyta > Magnoliopsida > Alismatales > Hydrocharitaceae > Ottelia > Ottelia alismoides. The sequence continues at coordinate 83,476 of JAZKJV010001196.1, read as the reverse complement.
AGTACAAAAACATTTGAAAATTCCACAAAAAACCTAAAAACATTTCAAAATCTTTATAACACAAAAATAATTTATCTAGATTTTCTGAGTATTTTTGATATAATTAAAAAAATACCAATAGATTTTTGTGTGCGTAGTTCTTATCTTGTGCATATTGTTCTTTATTTGAAATTAAAAAAAAATGCAAAATTAAAATCACTAAAAATTTGAAAATCAGACAATAAAAAAATAAAAAGAAAAAAATAAAAGATAAAAAAATCCACAAAAACCAAGGATAGTTTTCCTTTGACCGATCTCGATGAGCGAAGACATGAAGTCCCTAGGACCTCTGTCCAGGCCGCTCCGATCATCTTTTCCCTCCTCGGATCCTCCAGGTCAACCTTCTAACTTTTCTTTGAGTTTTCTCCACTTTAATCCAGCTCACACACGTAAATTCTGTCACATGATCATCCTACAAGCTTCGCCACCCCACTGTCATCCTCGCCAACACCTCCGTCCATTTCCTCCCTTTCTCCATAACCTGTTCACCTCTGCCTTCCTTCTTCTCAGACTTGTCAGAGAAGAAGACTTGGGACCCCGTCTCCTTCGCCTGATCAGGCCCCCACTTCACTCCCCTCGCACACTCGCATGCTTCGGCTATTTCTAAATGTCTCTTGCATGTCATATCTTCAATGGCTAGAGTTCTAGCATCATCTCCGATCTATTGCGTCGCCTTTGACGATGCATCGTGTTCTGGCGTCTACAGCTACCCTTGCTGCTTCACCTCCGATCGACCATCCTCTCCAAGTGGTCGTGGTGCTTCGGGCACCTTCCACGAGCATGGAGGGAGTTGGAGGAGCTCGGACAGACTCGCTTGAGCTCCATCTTTGCCACCGCTCCTCTAGCAGAGAAGAAGAGCGGGCGTCGTTGGATGGCATCTCTCGGTGACCATCCAACGGTCCAAATGGAGCCACGTGTGCAAGTCGAGCCTACTGCCTCGGAGACCCAAGCTAAGCACCAAGCCATGATACGAAGCACCAACACACGCCACGTGACCCGAAGCTCACCGCCTCCCCCCCCCCTCGCGTGCGAGGCACGTGAGGGGTTGGGTACTTTACATGGACACCCCCGACCTTTTCTAGAATTGCAAATAAGTCCCCGGGCGTGTACCTCACGTGTGTGCCTGGGGTAAATTACATTAAGGCCCCACCAATTTGTAAGATTTACAGATATACCCCTACAAATACAGAAAAATTACTCTGGGCCCCTGCCTATTTTATTAAATTGCAAATAGGCCCTTCCAGGTCTCAAATCTCAAGGTCAAACTCCTGGAGTAGAAGGATCCAGCGAAGTAGGCGTGACTTTGATTCTTCTTTCTCTGTATTTATCGGATGATAGAATGTTCAGTGTACAGAATTGCTTTGGAACCAAGAAGATGTGACCTAATTTTTTCCAAAGCAAAGACTATGGCTAGCAGCTCTTTTTCTATTATTGTGTAATGCCTCTGGGCTTCATCCAGAGTTCTGCTAGCATGGTGAATAGCAAATGGCCATCCATCCCACCGTTGTCCTAACACTGCCCCAATGGCGTAAACAGAAGCATCCATCATGATCTCAAATGGAAGAGACTAATCTGGTGGTTATAGGATAGGATCCTAGGTGATTATCTCCTTCAGGTGATGAAAGCCTTGGAGCAGTCTATCATATACAACAATTTTTGTGTCCTTTCCTAGGAGCTCTATCAATGGTGAAGCAATCTTGCTGAAATCTTTGATGAACCATCGTTAAAAACCAACTTGCCTTAGAAATGACCGGGCTTGTTTATGATTGGTAGGTGGCTCAAGTTTAGAGATAACTTCCACTTTGGTTGGGTTGATCTACATGCCTTCCTTGGACAAAATGACCCAACACAATTTCCTCAATCACCATAAATTGACTCTTCTCCTATGAGAGCACCAAATTGACTTCACAACATCATTGAAGTACTCAGTCTAAATAGTTCATGAACTGGTCGAAATTATCTCTATAGATCAAGAAGTCTCCATGAAGACCTCAAGGAAACTGCCCACCATGTCTGTAAAGATGGCCAACATACACCTCTGAAATGTAGTGGGGTCGTTACACGGTCCATACGCACATGTCTACACGTACATCCCAAATGGACATGTGAAGGTGGTCTTATCTTGATCTTCTAGGGTGTTTGCAATCTGATTATACTCAGATTACCCATCTAAGAAACATAAATATTCCTTTGTCGCTAGTCTTTCAACAATTTGATTGATGAAGTGCAAAGAGAAATGATCCTTCTTGGTTGCCAAGTTCAGGCGTATGTAATCCACATAGACGCGTCAAGAAGTAGGTACTCTTATCGGAATCTCCTTTCTCTTATCGTTCGTTACAATGGTGATCCTTGATTTCTTGGGAACAACATGCAACGAACTTACCCACTTAGAATCGGAGATGGGATATATAAATCATGCATCATGGCACTTCGTGAATTCTTTCATCACAAACTCCCGGAGGTTTGGGTTCAGTCAACGCTGAAACTCACGGGAAGGCATAAAATCATCTTCCAAGTAGATGTAGTGCGAGAATAATGAAGGTTTTATCCCTGGAGATCTGAAATTTTCTAGCCTATACCATGTTATTTCTCCATAGAACCTCGAGCAAGCAAGATTATTGATCTGCAGTCAACTTAGAGTTTATGATGATCGGAAAACATATTTTCTTCACCTGCAAGGAAGGCGTATTTTATCGATGCAAGTAACAACTTCAGCTCAGGGATCGTTGGAGTCAGCTCCGTGGAGACTTCAACAACTACAACTGGTGTGAGTTTTCTTTGCAGTGTGGTGTCCACCTCAAGTATTCTGGCTCTAAATACAAGACATAGGAGAGATCTTTAAGGAATATATCATTCTCTAGAATGGATGGATTGCTTTTGTTTAGTTCATCAAAATCATCTAGAAAATCAATGGATACCTCATCTACCAAGATGGCAGGGAATTCGATTATGCTTTCCAGGAGTTCCTCCTTGGAAAGGAATGCCTGTGTTTTAGTATCATTCAGGAATAATGATGTATCTCTGATCTCAACAAGAAAATCACAGTCTTCAGCTGCTTTCTGCATCTACTCACGCTCATCAGATATTGATTCTACAAATATGGCATGATGAATCTCCATTTCGTCACCTTTATTCTATCATTTTGGCCTTCAAAAATCAAAGCAAATGCATGTAAGTAGCATCAATTTGTCTATAATAACATTCATTATTTATTGTATTTATTGTATACAAATAAAATTTTTAATACCAAAATTATAGAATAAAGAGAAGAAAAGAAAAAGGAATAAAATATTGAAAATATTTTATGACCCTAACTCCGAGACCATGTCCAGAATGGTATTGGTCGACAAGAAATAAAGCAGGGGGAGATAAGGGCCAAAAAGACAGCAAATACCTCATTTATTTATTCATTAATTATGCATTTTTGGCACCTATTTTATTCTTTATTATTTATTCATCAAAGAAAGGAACTCTGTACATGAAAGTTGTAAATAATAATGTGAATAAAGATACAAAATTGAGTTTGTACAAAAATAATACACATTGTACATTTTATACCTAGAATCAAAAGCCAAAAACCAAACTTCACAGACCCATATCTCTTCAATAAAAACTCAAAACATAGCAAAATCACTCTAATTGTATATAACTTTTTATGAGCTATTTAATGGCGATGGTTTTACATTTTTTGAAGTTTGTGTAAAAGATAGGTTTAGGTCCCTATTGTACATAATACCGATTAAAATATTGAATTTATTCATTATTCATTATTTTTACAAATTCATATTTTTATAATTTTGTAAACATTACTTATAACACATGTACATATTAAAATTAGAATAAAATCAAAAAGAAGAATAAAAATAAAATAAGTTTATGTAGAATACATAGGCAAAAGACCTTTGTTTATATGTACATAAGTAAAAGGGGAATAAATTCTTTCATTCTCTAATTCTTTTATAATTTTCTAACATTGTAAATATTATATAGATTTTATAAAAAATATACATTTAAAAAAAACTCATTAAAATTTATTACAATAAAGTATGTATATAAAACATAGGTAAAATACCTATGTTTATACCTATATAATATACTTACCTATTTATTTAAGTGTACAAATAACATCATAAAAATCAAATAAAAATATGTTTATACTCACAAACATAAGTTGTAATATATAAAATAAAAGAATAAAATAATAAAATAAAATATACAAGATAAAAATGTACAAAATATAGGTAAATATACCTGTAAATACATCATTAAAAATAAACTTATAATGAAGAATGCCAATAACTAAATAAAAATCATAATAAAATACTACATAAAATAATAAACAATTTTTATTTTATACTCGAAAAATAAATAAAATCCTTTTCTATTTTAAATTAATTATTCTTCAGTAAAACCTCATGTTTTGTCGTTTTGCGTCCTACGTGGACCAATGAGAGGCGGCGGACTGTTGACCTCTGGCCAACTGTCCCATCCGAGTCTTTGACTCGCCAGAAGTGTCTAATCCCCGATATTCTTGCATTTTTCGCGGACGATCCATCGCTCAATCACATTCTATCCCTTCACATAAATTACTCCTAGATCCATCATGATTCACGCCGAGACCTTATATTGCTTGTAAATACATTAGATTCTTTGATCCATGCCGGCTAATAACGGTGCCCTGAAATATTTATAGATAAACAACCTCTACCTCCTTCGCAATTTTGGTTAATCATCTTCTGTTTTCTGCCCCTGCCTTCGGCCCAGCGTGCTCCTTCGAGATAGGGAGGAGCCCCTGGAGGGTCCGAGAGGGCTAAAAGGGGAGGAGGTTGCACCCACGGCCGCCGCTCGCCGGAGGTCCGGCTCCTTGGCCAACCAGCCTGGTTTGAGCTGCGCGTTTACCTTCCTTAGCTTAGAATTAGCTCTAGGTTTTATTCCTCGCATTTTATTCCATATTTTAATTAGTTAATTAGCGTTAATTAGAATATTCGAAGTTCGTCGGATTTCCGCTCCGGTGAAGCATTTCACTGTGTTCCCGTCGTTTTCCGACCACACTTTCCATCCCATTTTGTTCCCCGCCATTTTCTTCATCTCCCAGTCACCCAAGACCAACCGGATCCTCTTATGCTCCGCGAATCGAAGCTACCAATTCTCCACCTCGCTGGAAGCTTCGCCACCCACCTCCTTTTGCGTTAACAACTTCGTTCTAGGGTCGAGGAGCATCGCCTCGAGCCGTGCGGTCTTCCTGAACAGGTTAGGCGCTCGATACAGCGCCAGGAGTCGAAACCAAGATCCCGCCGGAGGTACCTGGAGCTCCTCTTCCTCCCCAACCTCGTGGAGGAGCTCCGGTCGACCTCAGTCCGATCCGAGACCTCCAACCGATAGAGCCACCTCCCAGGAAGGCAGAGGGACCCTTAGGAGCAGCAAAGACCAGTAGGGAAGGGAAATCTTGCCGGAGGAACCTCGCCCAGGTGAGTGTTCTTCCCCGTTCTTCCAGCCTCTTCCCCTGCAATCGGATGAAGGGAGCGCCTCCAGATCGCAACGCAACCGTACGATGGGGTAGAGTTTTGACCGTCGGATCATCTCGGATGATCTAATCTTCATTGCTCATCGACGAAGCGGTATGGTGCGTTGGATGGACGCCATGTGGATAAGTGAAGCCCAGCCGTCTGCCTGTGCCTCTTTGGGGTAAATTGCAAATCTTATGCCCCACAATTCTGTATTTAATTTTTAATGCTGTAAATAAAATATTACGTGTAAATAAAATAGGGTATTTTGCATGTAGGCCCTCGTGCTTTTCATATTCGTGTTTCGGTCCCTCTCAGCCTTACGTGTTGTCCCACGTGAGTGTGGGAATTTTGTAACGAAGCCACATGTGGTTTTTGTAATTGTATATTGATGTGTTAAAATTAAATAAATTTTTTATATGTTGGCATATTTGCACTGTTGTCCCTATCATTTATTCTATTCGCATTTATGCCCCTGCTAGAACATTAATTTTTGTGTGCTTTATCTATTTTTTAAAATACATGCGATACTTCAAAAAATCCACAAAAATTAGGGTAGATGCTTCATGCCCTGAAGATTCACGCCCTGCATTTATATGGCAATTTTCTAGCATTTATCCATTTATTAAAAATGAAATAGGAGCCTATATTCCCTGTCTAATTTATAAATACCAAAAAATAGAAAACCTTTTTGAAAAATCCAAAAAAATTATATATGTTATATTTTGATATTTTTTGAGTCCAGAAAACAAAAACCCCTAAAAAAAGAAAAATAAAATATAAAAATTTAAGAAGCTCTAAACTCCTAAAAAATATAAAAACTCTTCAAAAAATACCAAAAATATGTTTTCTCATTTTATAATTACCTATATATATTATTTAAGTATTAAAATTAATTTGATTAATTTTGGGACCTATTTACTATTTTTAAGACCCAAATTATTTTCGCATTATGTATTAACCCTATTATTGGGTATTTTTGACTTAAAAAATACATAAAAATTAGTAAAAAATTCAAGAAAAATACAAAAACATTAGAAAAATATTAAAACCCCCAAAATAAATTATTTTCATAACTTGTTTGGATTTAATATTATTTAGAAATATATTTCTATGTATTGTGTAAATAAAGCCTTATATAGACTATATTGTTTTTATATAAAAAAGAAAATATAAAAACTTAAAATATAAAAAGAAAATACAAAATAAGAAAATTAAAAATCAAATAAAAATTATAAAATGAAATTTTTAATAAAAAATAAAAAACACACAAAATAATAACATGGACAAGGAAAAAATTGAATAACTTTGTATTTATTTTGCTCCTAACCGTTTGCTCCCAGCGTTCGACATCTACTTGTACTTACACCTATACACATTTACATGTAGAGTTGTAATAAATTTTAACTCACATTTTTTAGATTTTATATCTTGATTTATTATTGTGGGTTAAATGTTGATTGATTGGGATTTTGTTTGAGGCCGCCTCAGCGACTATCGATCCACCTTGTGGAAAGACATGACCTCGGCTTTTTCCCATTCATCAAATGGCGCCGTTGTCGGGGAGCGACGTCGTTTGGGATACTTATTATTTATTTGATTCTTCACTCTTGTCCATATTTATTTGATTATTTGTATTATTGATATTATTGTGACTATTCTGACCATCTCCTTTGTTTGACTTTGACACGAGGGACCGCTGCGCGACGGAGGACTTCTTAGGAGGACCTATGCACCCAAGCAAAGTGGAGCAAACTTTCAGACCTAGCCGGTAAGAGAGAGCACCAAAGGAGAATGGAGGAGGATTTTGAGTAGTCTAACATTTTTGCATTATTTATTAATATGTATATTTATGTGAGAGAGTGATACTTGGTATATAATAATTCAGGACTCTCAGACACTCCGACTTCCCGAGGTCTATTGCCCGAGGGATTGTTCCCTTGGGGGCCTCGATGGTTTTGACGTTTTTTCCTTTTTATTTTCTTTTTATTATTCTGTGTGAATGATCCCCATTTTAGGAATTGTTTACCGATAGATTAAGTTCCAAAGCCGCTAATATATTTGCATGTACCTATAGATGCGCTTCGGGACTTAGTCAAATTAATAATGGTTGGGTATTTAGCTTCAAACCCGCGTGCTGTGAGAGACATCATACAACGCTGGCAGGACCCGTTGTGGCGGGCACCGAGATGTCTCCAAGATCGGACTTTAGGTTTGACTTTGAATAATCAACATTTGGTGCTTCACGATAATAACAATTACTACTCTAGGACGACTTCATCAGATTGCATTTGCATATAGCATAGGTTTCAATTCTGTTATGCATCCCGCATGGAGAGAGCTAGGAAGCACTGTAAGTCTTCTTACTTGGCATACATCATCATTTTCCGACTTGCATGGATTTTCCGACCTTCTCCCTCTGTTTTTGCCAACATAGGATGCTTAATGGAAATTGGAACCTCGATAGGCACATACATCGAAAATAAAAAAAAGTGATAACAAAAATAGAATCGGGATTGCTAACTCCACTTGAACCTAAAAATGAAACTAATGAACTCCTTGTCTTCGGGAGAGCAACCCGCTCCTTGTTTGAGCTTTTTTATTGCTACGTACACACACTAAGGATTAATGTCCCAATCCCAAAGCCTAATTTCAGTGTGTACAACTTTCTATGATCACCTAACTCTAAAATCGACAAGATAAAAGACCACATCTTGGTCTTCACCGCGTTGAGTAGGTGAATCGGGGGTTTGCCTTGCTTATTGATAATGACTTGGAGTCTGTTATGTTCCCATCTTTCTTAGAGTCATCAGTCCCGTCCGTATGAGTCATGCATTTTTTCTTTGAGTCCCTCTAGCTCTCTTATACATAGATTTCTTCATTTTGCATTGAGTCATGATATTGGCACATAAGCTCAATCGGCTTCTCTAGTTCATTGTGTTTCTCTTCTTGCCCACCCTCCTCGTGTCCCCCGTATCATCTTTTCTATTATCCAGGATTGTTGCGCTTTTAGAGATAGCCCACATCGAGGATTCTTGATTTATAGAGATTATTAGAGTAAGTCGGGCTTGCTTTGAGGATGCTGAAATTGATTCCCTTACTCTTGGTGGATCTGACTCTCGCTTCGTACATAAGAGCTTATTGTGGATTTTGAGAAGGCACGTCCATTAGGTGTGATTATTTATTGAGTATTTAGATCTCGTACACCGGATTGAGGATGTGATGTGCTTTGACGATTTGAGGATGATATAATGATGCTTTGACCGATCTATCTATTTTGAGGTTCCATCCGTCTTTGATTTCTGAGCTGGATAGACTATCTTAATATATGTTTCTTTGTGACGATGTGCGGAACCCACATGATTTCGTATCTTTTGATTAATCCATCCTCAATCTCTTGATTTTATCATCCACCTGTGGCACTTGGAGGATTCCCGATCATCTTTTGTGCCATCTCAGCTATATTGGATTGACCTGAGGGATGTATTGTGATTGACTGATTATTTCTCCCTCATACGATTTTATGCCCTCCTGAGGTTTGAGTGATTGATTGCTTCTTGAGGACCTGAGATTCGATGCCAGCAATCCCAAGACTTGATTGACCTACCTCGCCTTACTCCCCGAGGACTGTCTGCAGGAGGATGAGGCACATTCTTTACGATCGGTTTCATAAACCGACTCTGTCTCCACCTTGTAGGAGCCTGAAACCATATTGTCTGATTGGACTATTAGGCCTCCATGCTGATATTGTTTGTGTGCCCGATTTGTCGGTACACAAGGCCGACTTCTCGACTCCTTTGAGTCCGCTCACCTTGACGGTCTTTGCAAGGCCGAGCTTCACTGTTCTGGTTATTCCATGCCTAGTTCATATGCTCTCCGAGGGTTATCTGTGAGAGAATATGACACCTTGCTAGATCTTGCGGTCTCTTCTGCTGGTAGACGGTCTATCATCTACAGAGGCCATTTTGATTAACTCCTTTGAGTCCTCTCTCACCTTGACGACCCTCGCAAGGATGAGATCTGATCTGACTATTCCCTAATTAGCTTGCATTGCTCCCTGAGGACTATCTGCGGGAAAATGCAACACTTTCTTTACGCTCGATTTCCCTTTCAGACTGTGTCTCCTAGTGCTGAGAGCGCGGAGCCGAGTCATATGATTTGCTTTCGGTCCCCATTGCTTTGATGTTTACCCGATCTGTTGGATCTTGGGACCTGCCTGACTTGACTCCTTTGAGTCTACTATCCTTGGCAGTCGTCGCAAGGATGAGCCGTCTTTCTCTGATTATTCTCTGCTCAGTTGGCAGTACACTCCCCGAGGGTTATCTGCAGAACGCTGCCACACTTTCTTGATTTGCCAGTCTCTTCTGCTGGTAGTCGATCTGTCATCTATCGATACCGTTTCTGTGATCCGTCCGATGGATCAGGCTCCTTTGAGCCCGCTCGCCTTGACGATCCTCGCAAGGGTGAGCTTCTGTTCTGATTATTCATTGACTAACATGTACTATTCCCCGAGGGTTATCTGTGGAAGGGTACATCATATTTTGGTGCTTCCTCTTTGGAGGAGCACGAAGTCGGGTCTGCTGATTTTGGCTACTCGGTCTCCTATCTGGTTTTGTCTCCTCTCTATTCGAGCACGGGCCGAGTCTTCTAGTTATTCTCTGATTCTGCTCACCTTGAGGACCCTCGCAGGGTTGAGCCTTGTCTCGTGACATTTCGGTGTGTTCTTTGACCTTTGGATTCTATAACCATCGGATGTCACGCCGCTACATTGAGAATCTCCTATTCTTCAATCTTATAGATCTTTTGGAGACCATGATTGACTATGAGGAGTATGTACTGCTCTTTCTTCCTCTAGGTCTTACAGTATCGGCTCTACTCACCCATTTTCACTCCTTATGAGCCAACGTATGCTTTCGCTACTGGCTATGTGTTTAGTTTTCAATCTCTTACCCCCGGTAGCTGACATCCACTTTATTGCATACCCGGATGTCCTTTTAACTTCTTACTGCATCCTCATTCTCACAGGGAGACGACGACGAGAGCACGGTAGTCACTTACCAGATACCGTCCTGTACCTCACACTCTGGGCTAGTTGTATATAGGTGTTGTGTATTCCGTTCCTTCTTACTCCCGCATGTTTTGTGTGCCCCAGATCTTTCACCATATCTTTGTGTCTATACTTAGGACGTACTTGGTCCTAAGTATAGGGGGGTACACACCGTATTGTTCTATGTTCCGTTCCATCACTCCCGTCGTTGCTTATACTCAGGGATATCTCTCTCAAAGTATAGTGGGTGTGATGTGTACATTTTCCACGATCTTCTTGTATATATGTATACATATGTGTTTTCTTCTTTTCTTCTTTTCCTTTTCATATTTCTTTATCTACATAAAAAGGAGTCACCCCTCTGTACTCAGGACATACTTTGTCCTAAGTATGGGGGGGCGCACCTCTGATTCATTCATTGATCTGTTTATTCCCACCCTTGACCCTCTCTACGTTGTGTATAGTCTGCTACACTTAGGATTATTTTGATCCTAAGTGTAGGGGGACGCTCATCTTCTTATTCCTTTATCTCGTTATTCTTTCATTTGTTATTCTTTCAGTCATTGTAGTATAGGATTTTCTATACTCAGCACGAGTTATGTCTACTCTTTCTCTTTTCGAGCTATGAGGACATAGCTCTTGCTAAGTATAAGGGGGTCGTATATATTCTGTATATACTTTAACCATAACTCATACATACTTTTGTATAATTATTAATAAATATATCTAAAACTAGTATACAATTCATTAAAAATCAATTAATAATGCTTTTTATTCCTCAAATTCTTTTGTATATACTGAATAGTAAACCATGTTAAAAATAGTTTTGCAAAATAATTTGAAAAATGGTGTGAACCGTTTGGAAAACTTTTTGTGAAATGTTTTCAACCTTTGTAAAAATATTTTGATTGCAAAAATTCTTCTATATGTGTTAAATAAAGGATTTGAAAACCTATTTGCAAATGATTTTGAAAATGTTTGTAAAAATATTTTGAAAAATGTATATATAGTGCTTGCAAAATCTTTGCAAAATGGCTTTCAAATGTTTGTAAATATTTGCAAAAATTATTTTGTACCATAGTTTTCAAAATGATTTTCAAAAAACATTAGAGGAATAAAAGCATCATTAAAAATAAAATAAATCATATATAAATTACATAAAATTCTTTATCAATTGTATATACACCTAAATAAATCACTTTGTTAAAACCTGTAAATTCTTTAAAATTCTTAAGTCTTGCAAAATAAAGCGGCACACTCGTGTAAATAGTTTTACATATTTTATAGTTTGAGTGCCAAAATTATTTTACGTGGAAAATTCTTTGTTTAAAAATTTTCTTTTTGTTTTCAAATTCTGTGAAAAATTGCGTTATTCATTGCATCTTTGTACATCGCATTTGCATAGCTTTCATATTATATTTGATTGAGCTTGATGATTGAACTAGTCCAATAAAGTTGAAGATTGGAGCTTGGTTGGACCTTACCGTACCTAACTGCACTGGAACCTTATGGGAACTAGGTTTAAGGTACTTTAGGACTGTTCAGACTTAATTCTTTGAGAAATCAGGGCTGGGTTCAAGTCACCTCAATTGACTAACTAGAACTTTTCGAGACACACACATGACTCTTGTCGGCCGTGACCTAACTTAGACACTTGCACCTTTTACTTGGCTCAATAAAGTTGGAGTGGTGATGGGGTTGGATTTGCGAGTCTGAGACGCACACGGGAGGAAACATTCGTCATCGTCTAGGGAGGGAAGTGCACCCCAACCTAGTCTAGTTTCAATGAAGTCAAATGACAGGAGAGTATGGGTTGCGATAAAGCTTCAAACGAGGGATAGTCTTTTGACTCAAGAGGAAAAAGTCCTTATGTAAATGCTGCTGTAAATAGTATTTCAAAAAAAAGAAAACTCCAAAAAAGTGGACATGCTTGAAAATAAAAATAAAAGTGCCTGCCGGAGTATGTATATATGTTGTATAGAAAATAAGCAAGCTTGAGCATCAAAGTCATATCATGTGAGCCTGCAGTTGGATGACTTGACTACACTGGTCTTGCATACCAGGCTAGGTAGCTACACTGGCTACCGTCCATTCTCCTCTTCACCTCCTCCTCTTGAGTTGGATGCCCCTTGAACATAGAAGGGAATACCCCACTCCTCGACGACATAGTGTTGGATTGGGGAATCATTGGGTTGTAATTATGGATAAGTCAGTTCTTTTGTCATTTCAGTTGGGGAGAGCCACTATCACTTACACTGTACAAGTTAGCTTCATAGTCAAAAGTATTTGCGTATGATGCAGGCTAGTTCTAAACTGGCAATTGAGGTGATTTGAACCGAGTTCTGTGACTCTCGAAGGTTGTTGTGTTTTAAATTTGGTTCCCGACCAGGTTCTACACGCATTTTCACACCAAGGTCTAACCTGAGCTCGAAACTTTGATTTTGTAGAAATGAATTTAATAATCATGATCCATTCAATTTATTCTTTAAATTCTTTATTCTTGCCTTTTCTTTTCTTCTCATTCTTTGTTCTCTTTGTACTTATTACATAAGTATTTGCTAGGGACTAGCAAAGGCAAGTATAAGGGGTAATGAATATCCATTTCATCACCTTTATTCTATCATTTTGGCCTTAAATTCCCAGCAAATGCATGTAAATAGCATCAATTTGTCTATAATAGCATTCACTATTTATTGTATTTATTGCATACAAAATAAGGTTTTAATGCTAAAATTATAGAATAAAGAGAAGAAAAGAAAAAGGAATAAAATATTGAAAATATTTTATGACCCTAACCCCAAGACCAAGTCCAGAATGGAATTGGTCGGCAAGGAATAAAGTATGGGGAGATAAGGGCCAAAAAGACAATAAATACCTCATTTATTTATTCATTAATTATGCATTTTTTGCACCCACTTTATTCTTTATTATTTATTCTTCAAAGAAGGTAACTCTATACGTAAAAGTTGTAGATAATGATGTGAATAAAAATACAAAATTGAGTTTGTACAGTTTATACCCAAAATAAAAAGCCTAAAACCAAACTTCACAGACCCATATCTCTTCAATAAAAATTCAAAACATAGAAAATCACCTATAATTGCATATAACTTTTCACGAGCTATTTAATGGCGGTGGTTTTACATTTTTGGAAGTTACTGTGTAAAAGTTAGGTTTTGGGTCCCTATTGTACATAATACCGATTAAAATATTCAATTTATTCATTATTCATTATTTTTACAAATTCATTTTTTTATAATTTTGTAAACATTATTTATAACACATGTACATATTAAAATTAGAATAAAATAAAAATAAGAATAAAAATAAAATAAGTTTATGTTAGAATACATAGGCAAAAAACCTATGTTTCTATATGTACATAAATAAAAGGGGAATAAATTCTTTCATTCTTTAATTCTTTTATAATTTTCTAACATTGTAAATATTGTATAGATTCTATAAAAATATAAAATTAAAATAAAACTCATTAAAATACATTAAAAATAAAAGTATGTATATAAAACATAGGTAAAATACCTATGTTTATACCTATATAATATACTTACCTATTTATTTAAGTGTACAAATAACATCATAAAAATCAAATAAAAATATGTTTATACTCATAAAATGAGTTTTAAATATATATAAAATAAAAGAATAAAATCATAACATAAAATATATAAAATAAAAATAAAAATGTACAAAATATAGGTAAATCTACTATAAATACACCATTATAAATAAACTTATAATATAGAACACCAAAAAAATAAATAAAAATCATAATAACATACTACATAAAATAATAAAAATGTTTTATTTTATACTTGAAAAATAATAAAATCATTTACTATTTTAAATTAATTATTCTTTAATAAAACCTCCTGTTTTGTCGTTTTGTGTCCTACGTGGACCAATGAGAGGCGGCGAACTGTTGACCTCTGGTCAACTATTCCATCCAAGTCTCTGACTCACCAGAAGTGTCTACTCCCCGAACGATCCATCGCTCAATCACATTCAATCCCTTCACGGAAAATTTCTCCTAGATCCATCGTGATTCACGCCAAGACCTTATATTGCTTGTAAATACATTAGATTCTTTGATCCACGCCGATTAATAAGGGTGCCCTGAAATGTTTATAAATAAACAACCTCCACCTCCTTTGCAAATTTGGTCAATCATCTTCCATTTTCTGCCCCCACCTCCGGCCCAACGTGCTCCTTCGTGACAGGGAGGAGCCCCTGGAGGGTCCGAGAGGGTTAAAAGTAGAGGAGGTTGCACCCACAGCTGCGGCTCACCGGAGGTCCTGCTCCTTGGCCAACCAGCCAGGGTTTGAGCTGCGTGTTTACCTTCCTTAGCTTAGAATTAGCTCTAGGTTTTATTCCTTGCATTTTATTCCGTATTTTAATTAGTTAATTAGCATTAATTAGAAGATTCGAAGTTCGTCGGAGCTCCGCTCCGGGGAACCATTTCATTGTGTTCCCATCGTTTTCCGACCACACTTTCCACCCCATTTCGTTCCCCACCATTTTCTTCATCTCCCAGTCACCGAAGACCAACCAGATCCTCTTAGGCTTCGCGAATCGAAGCTCCCATTCCTTCACCTCGTCAGAAGCTTCACCACCCACCTCCTTTTTGCGCTAACAACTTCGTTCTAGGGCCGAGGAGCATCACCTCGAGCAGTGTAGTCTTTCTGAACAGGTTAGGCGCTCGATACAGTGCCGTGAGTTGAAACCAAGATTCCGTCGGAGGTACCTGGAGCTCCTCGTCTTCCCCGACCTCGTGGAGGAGCTCCAGTCGACCTCTGTCTGATTGGAGACCTCCAGCTGATAGAGCCACATCCCAAGAAGGCAGAGGGACCCTTAGGAGCAGCTAAGACCGGCAGAGAAGGGATATCTCGCCGGAGGAACCTCGCCCAGGCGAGTGTTCTTCCCCATTCTTCCAGCCTCTTCCCCTGCCGTTGGATGAAGGGAGCGCCTCCAAATCGTAGCGCATCCGTCTGATGGAGCAGAGTTTCAACTGTCGGATCATCTCAGATGATCTAATCTTCACCGCTCATCGGCGAAACGGTATGGTGCTTTGGATGGACGCCACGTGGACAAGTGAAGCCAAGTCGTCCGCCCGCGTCTCTTTGGGGTAAATTGCAAATCTTATGCCCCGCATTTCTTTATTTAATTTTTAATGTTGTAAATAAAATATTACGTGTAAATAAAATAGGGCATTTTGCATGTGGACCCTCATACTTTTTATATTTGCGTTTTGGTCCCTCCCAGCCTCACGTATAGTCCCACGTAAGGGTGGGAACTTTGTAACGAAGTCGTTGGTGGTTCTTGTAATTGTATATTAATGTGTTAAAATTAAATAAATATTTTTATATGTTGGCATATTGTACTGCTATCCCTGTCATTTATTTTATTCGCATCTATGCCCCTACCAGGACATTATTTTTTGTGTGATTTATCTATTTTTTAAAAATACCTACGGTGTCCAAAAAATCCACAAAAATTAGGGTAGATGTTTCATGCCCTGTAGATTCATGCCCTGCAGTTGGCAATTTTTGAGCATTTATCTATTTATTAAAAATGAAATAGGAGCCTATATTCCCCGTCTAATTTATAAATACCAAAAATAGAAAAAAACTTTTTGAAAAATTCTAAAAAAATTATATATGTTATATTTTGATATTTTCTGAGTCAGAAAACAAAAACCCCCTAAAAATAGAAAAATAAAATATAAAAATTTCAAGAAGCTCCAAAATCCTAAAAAAAATAAAAACTCTTCAAAAATACCAAAAATGTGTTTTTTTTATTTTATAATTACCTATATATTATTATTTAAGTATTAAAATTAATTTGGTTAATTTTGGGACCTATTCACAATTTTTAAAACACAAATTATTTTCGGATTATCTATTAACCCCATTATTGGGATATTTTTGTCTTTAAAAAAACACATAAAAAATAGCAAAAATATTGGGAAAAATACAAAAACAATATAAAAATATTAAACCACCCCAAAAATTATTTATATAATCTTATTTAGATTTAATATTATTTGTAAGTATATTTCCATGTATTGTGTAAATAAAGCCTTATATAGACTATATTGTTTTATATAAAAAAGAAAATTTAAAAGTTAAAAATATAAAAATAAAATACAAAATCAGAAAATTAAAAATCAAAGAAAAATTATAAAATAAAAAATCAAATAAAAAATTTAAAAATTAAAAACCCTCTAAAATAATAACATGGACAAGAAAAGAATTGAATAACTTTGTATTTATTTTGCTCCCAACCGTTTGCTCCCAGTGTTCGACCTCTACTTGTGCTTACACCTATACACATTTACATGTAGAGTTATAATAAATTTTAACTCCACATTTTTAGATTTAATTTCTTGAGTTATTATTGTGGGTTAAATGTTGATTGATTGGGATTTTGTCTGAGGTCGCCTCAACGACTATCTATCTGCCTTGTGGAAAGACATGACCTCGGCTTTTTCCCATTCATCAAATGGCGCCGTTGCCAGGGAGCAACGTCATTTGGGATACTTATTATTTATTTGATTCTTCACTCTTATCCATATTTATTTGATTATTTGCATTATTGATAATATTGTGACTATTCTGACCATCTCCTTTGTTTGACTTTGACACGAGGGACCGCTGCGTGATGGAGAACTTCTTAAGAGGACCTATGCACCTGAGCAAAGCGGAGCCAACTTTCAAACCTAGCCAACAGGAGAGAGCACCAAAGGAGAATGGAGGAAGATTTTGCAGAGTAGTCTAACATTTTTGCATTATTTATTAATATGTATATTTATGTAAGAGAGTAATACTTGGTATGTAATAATTCAGGACTCTCAGACACTACGACTTCCCGAGGTCCATTGCCTGAGGAATTTTTCCCTTGGGGGCCTCGACGGTTTGACGCTTTTCCTTTTCTATTTTCTTTTTATTATTTTGTATGAATGATTCCTAGTTTAGGACTTGTTTGCCGATAGATTAAGGTCCAAAGCCCCTAATATATTTGCCTGTAACTATAGATGCACTTCTGGACTTAGTCGAATTAATAATTGTTGGTTATTTAGCTTCAAACCCGCGTGCCATGAGAGACGTCATACGACGCTGGCAGGACCCATTGTGGCGGGGACCGAGACGTCTCCAAGATCGGACTTTAGGTTTGACTTTGAATAACCAACATTTGGTGCTTCATGATAATAGCAGTTACTACTCTAGGGTGATTTCATCAGATTGCATTTGCATATAGCATTGGTTTCAATTCCGTTATGCATCCCGCATGGAGAGAGATGGGAAGCATTGTAAGTCTTCTTACTTGGCATGCTTCAACGTTTTCCGACTTGCATGGCTTTTCCGACCTTCTCCCTCTGTTTTTGCCAACCTAGGATGCTTAATGGAAATTGGAACGTCGATAGGCATGTGCATTGAAAATAATGCAAGGAGCATGTGGACTATATATCATAGAAGATCATCCTGACCGCCGCACCTAGCCGATAGTCTGTGAAAGCAAGCGGGACAGATAGAAAGTCCCTCTCTCTGTCGAGTTGGCCATAGACGTGCGTCGAGCAAGCAAGACGAGTCAAGTCAAGGCCAGGCACGCGCATTCTTTCCTCCAATCAAGAACCTACTTTGGAGCGAGCAGTGTCGCCGGTTTCATGATGATGTATAGACTCCCACCCGCTCCACACGCTTTGTGAACTCTTTCTACCGACTTTGACGCACTAGCCCACTCAGCTAGGACCCTCACGAAGCATTTCCGGCTCTTGACGAAGATGATCAAAACATCACATCGCATGGAATCACACAATCCACCACTGGCCAAAAAAAGGTGATAACAAAAATAAAATCGGGACTGCTAACTCCACTTGAACCAAAAAATGAAACATAATGAACTCCTTGTTTTAGGAGAGCAATCCCTCCTTGTTCGAGCATTTTTATTGCTACGTACACACTAAGGATTATTGCCCCAATCCCAAAGCCTAATTTCGGTGTGTACAACTTTCTACGATCACCTAACTCTAAAATCGACAAGATAAAAGACCACATCTTGGTCTTCACCGCGTTGAGTAGGTGAATCAGGGGTTTGCCTTGCTTATTGATAGTGACTTGGAGTCTGTTATGTTCCCATCTTTCTTAGAGTCATCAGTCCCGTTCGTATGAGTCATGCATTTTTTCTTTGAGTCCCTCTACCTCTCTTATACATAGATTTCTTCATTTTGCATTGAGTCATGATATTGGCATGTAAGCTCAATCAGATTCTCCAGTCCATTGTGTTCCTCTTCTTGCCCACCCTCCTCATGTCTCCCGTATCATCTTTTCTATTACCCGGGATTATTGCGCTTTTAGAGATAGCCCGCATCGAGGATTCTTGATTTACAGAGATTATTGAAGTAAGTCGAACTTGCTTTGAGGATGCTGAAATTGATACCCTTACTCTTGGTGGATTTGACTCTCGCTTCATGCATAAGAGCTTATTGCGGATTTTGAGAAGGCACGACCATTAGGTGTGATTCTTTATTAAGGATTTAGATCTCGCACACCGGATTAAGGAGGTGATGTGCTTCGACGATTTGAGGATGATATCATGATGCTTCAACTGATCTATCTATTTTGAGGTTCCATCCGTCTTTGATTTCTTAGCTGGATAGACTATCTTGATATATATTTCATTGTGACGATGTGCGGAACCCACATGATTTCGCATCTTTTGATTAATCCATCCTCAATCTCCTGATTTTATCATCCACCTGTGGCACTTGGAGGATTCCGGATCATCTTTTGTGCCATCTCAGCTATATTGGATTGACCTGAGGGATGTATTGTGATTGACTGATTATTTCTCCCTCATATGATTTTATGCCGTCCCGAGGTTTGAGTGATTGATTGCTTCTTAAGGACCTAAGATTCCATGCCAGCAATTCCAAGACTTGATTGACATAGCTCGTGTTACTCCCCGAGGACTTTCTACGGGAGGATGCGACACATTCTTTTCGATCGGTTTCATACACTGACTCTGTCTTCACCTTGTTGGAGCCTGAAACCGTATCATCTGATTGGACTATCAGGCCTCCTAGCAGATATTGTTTGTGTGCCCGATTTGTCGGTACACGAGGCCGACTTCTTGACTCCTTTGAGTCCGCTCACCTTGACGGTCCTCGCAAGGCTGATCTTCACTATTCTAATTATTCCATGCCTAGTTCATATGCTTTCCGAGGGTTATCTGCGAGACAATATGAAACCTTGCTAAATCTTGCGGTCTCTTCTGCTGGTAGACGGTCTGGTGTCTACAAAGGCCATTCTGATTGACTCCTTTGAGTCCACTCTTACCTTGACGACCCTCACGAGGATGAGATCTGATCTGACTATTCCCTGATTAGCTTGCATTACTCCACAGAGACTATCTGCGGGAAAATGCAACACTTTATTTATGCTCGATTTCCCTTTTAGATTGTGTCTCCTAGTGCTGGGAGCGCAGAGCCAAGTCATATGATATGCTTTCGGTTCCCATTGCTTTGATGTTTACCCGATCTGATGGATCTTGGGACCCGCCTGACTTGACTCCTTTGAGTCTGCTATCCTTGACGATCCTCACAAGGATGAGCCATCTTTCTCTGATTATTCTCTTCGCAGTTGGCAGTACACTCCCCGAGGGTTATCTTCAGGACCCTACCACACTTTCTTGATTTGTCGGTCTCTTCTGCTAGGAGCTGATCTATCGTCTACCGAGACCGTTTCTGTGATCGGTCTGATGGATTAGGCTCCTTTGAGCCCGCTCGCCTTGACGATCCTCGCAAGGGTGAGCTTCGGTTCTGATTATTCATTGACTAGAATGTACTATTCCCCGAGGGTTATCTGCGGGAGGGTACATCATATTTTAGGTACTCGGCTTCACTTCTGGTGCTTCCTCTTTGGAGGAGCACGAAGTCGGATCTGCTGATTTTGGGTACTCGGTCTCCTCCCTGGTTGTGTCTCTTCTCTGTTGCAGCACGGTGCCGAGTCTTTTGATTAATCTCTGATTCTCCTCACCTTGAGGACCCTCGTAGGGTTGAGCCTTGTCTCTTGACATTTCGGTGTGTTCTTTGATCTTTGGATTCTATAACCACCGGATGTCACGCCACTGCATTGAGATTCTCTTGTTCTTCAATCTTATAGATCTTTTGGAGACCATGATTGACTTGGAAGAGTCTGTACTGCTCTTTCTTCCTCCAGGTCTTACGGTATCGGCTCTACTCTCCCATTTTCACTCCTTATGAGCCGACGTCCGGCTTTCGCTACCGGCTACGTGTTTAGTTTTCGATCTCTTGCCCCCGGTAGCTGACACCCACTTTATTGCAGACCTGGGTGTCCTTTCAACTTGTGACTGCGTCCTTGTTCTCGCAGGGAGACGACGACGAGAGAACGGTAGTCAATTACCATATACCATCCTGTACCTCACACTCTGGGCTAGTCGTATATAGGTGTTGTGTATTCTGTTCCTTCTTACCCCCGTATGTTTTGTGTGCCCTAGATCTTTCACAATATCTTTGTGTCTATACTTAGGACGTACTTGGTTCTAAGTATAGGGGGTACACATCGTATTGTTCTATGTTCCGTTTCATCACTCCCGTCGTTGCTTATACTCAGGGATATCTCACCCTAAGTATAGGGGGAGTGATGCGTATATTTTCCATGATCTTCTTGTCTATATGTATATATCTGTGTTTTCTTCTTTTCTTCTTTTCTTCTTTTCCTTTTCATATTTCTTTATCTACATAAAAAGGAGTCACCCCTTTGTGTCAATTTTCTGTACTCAGGACGTACTTTGTCCTAAGTATAGGGGGGAGGGGGGCGCACCTCTGATTCATTCATTGATCTGTTTATTCCCACCCTTGACCCTCCCTACGTTGTGTATAGTCTGCTACACTTAGGATTATTTGATCCTAAGTATAGGGGGATGGTCATCTTCTTATTCCTTTATCTTGTTATTTTTTCATTTGTTATTCTTCCAGTCATTGTAATATAGGATTTTCTATACTCAGCACGAGTTATGTCTACTCTTTCTCTTTTCGAGCTACGAGGACATAACTCATGCTAAGTATAGGGGTGTCGTATATACACTGTATATACTTTAACCATAACTCGTACTTTCGTATAATTATTAATATATGGATAAAACTAGTATACAATTCATTAAAAATTAATTAATAATGCCTTTTATTCCTCAAATTCTTTTGTATATACTGATTAATAAATCGGGTTAAAAATAGTTTTGCATAATGATTTGAAAAATGGTGTGAACCGTTGGGAAAACTTTTTGTGAAATGTTTTCAAACTTTGTAAAAATATTTTGATTTCAAAAATTCTTCTATTTGTGTGAAATAAAGGATTTGAAAACCTATTTGCAAATGATTTTGAAAATGTTTGTAAAAATATTTTGAAAAATGTATATATAGTGTTTGCAAAATCATTGCAAAATGGCTTTCAAATGTTTGTAAATATTTGCAAAAATTATTTTGTTCTATAGTTTTCAAAATGATTAAAAAAATAGAGGAATAAAAGCATCATTAAAAAGAAAATAAATCATATATAAAATTCTATATCAATTGTATATACACCTAAATAAATCACTTTGTTAAAACCTGTAAATTCTTTAAAATTCTTAAGTCATGCAAAATAAAGCGGCATGCCCGTGTAAATAGTTGTACATATTTTATACTTTGAGTGTTAAAATTCTTTTACGTGGAAAATTCTTTGTGTAAAATTTTTATTTTTGCTTTCAAATTCTTTCTAAAGTTGCATTATTCATTGCATCTTTGTACATAGCATTTGCATAGCTTTCATATTATTTTTGATTGAGCTTGATCATTGATCTAGTCCAATAAAGTCGAAGATTGGAGCTTGGTTGGACCTTACCGCACCTAACTGCACTGGAACCTTATGGGAACTAGGTTTAAGGTACTTTAGGTCTGTGAAGAATCCGAAAATGTCGCTTTTAAGAAGTGTTTTTTATCGTGTCGTGCGTTGTAGGCGGCAATCGGAAACGGTCAAGAAAATACCACAAATAAGTTATCCAATTTTTAATATCGTGGTTTTATGTTTATTTTACTTGGGCAAGTCCCAAGGTCGATCACAAGGAGGCAAAGGAACAACCTAGAATTAAGTCTATTAAAGTTCGTGTTCGGTTTTTGAAGCGGTCTTCTTTTTTTGAAATTTTTAATGTAATAAAGGGGACAATATGCAATTTCGGCCTATTTTAGGGACTAAAATATGAATTACGTCCAAACGATGTCTGAAAAATACGAAACTTGGCCAAGATGTAAAATATGATGAAATGAGTGCAATGTAATTTTTTTTGGAATTTTTGGATGCAATATGAATTTTTTATGGATTTTTAAATGTAAACAGAATGAATTCCAAAATTTAATTATAATAAATATCAAACCTAATTATTTTCGAGAACCAAAATTATCTAAGATCTATCACTAGGTGATTGATCTCAGAAATATCCTAATCCTAAAAAATGTGAGATCTAATACTTATTAAAAATTAAACAGTGAAATATGCAAAATGATTTTTATAGGCAAAATATGCATACAAATGCAAATCCTTTTGGGCACAATGTTAAGCACAATTAACTCTACAATATGTGATTTTTCAGGGATTTTTAGAGCAATGGTTAATCAACTATCAATTTCAGAGCAAGAAATGGGCAAAATATGCAAATCTCCACAAAATAATTATTTATTAATTAACCGTCAATCACAAAAATGCCCACAATATGTAAAAGTGTAGAGAATTAATTAACAAACGTCATGCTATTTTTAGATTGATAAAATAATGTAGAGAGAAGGTTCAAATCAAAAGGGAAACACAAGGGTATGTCTGCAATATGTAAATAAATAAAAAAGTAAAGCAAACTGCAGTGGGGGGGCTTTTCTGAAATTACCAAAATTAGTGGGATGAATCTGCAATTTTCCCACGAGACACGTGCAATGCACGTGCCTTTGGCTGGCGGGGGCCTCTGCACGAATCTTGATACTGTCGGGGGGCTCTGCGCAATTTTCCCACGGTCACGTGCTAAGCACGTGACCTGGATGACGTAAGCCTGACGTCCCTCCCAGAATGCACGTGCCTCGCACGTGCGTGGGAGGTCTCAGGCGTCACGCCCGGTAGTGGCGAGTGCGGCGGAGGGCACCGCTCCTGGCGGAGGTGAGCAGGCAGGCCGGCAAAAGCGACGCGGAGGCCGGGCGGTGGCGCTGGAGTCGGAGATGGTCGCAGGCAATCTACGAGGAGCAGGTGATGACGATGCTCCTGGATGGTGGGTGTCGGCGAAGCTCCTGGATGTCGACGGTGGCGTTGGCGGAGGAGCTCCAGTCGGAGGTGTGGAAGATGGTCGGAGCTCGGCGGAGTAGCAGTCAAGGTCAGCGGAGTTGATGGTAGTTGTGGTCGATGAAGCGTCGTTGGAGGAGCAGAGCTCCTGGCGGTAGGTGGTCGTGGCCGACACACGGCCGTGGGGCGTCGAGGTAGCGGCTGCGTGGCGGCGGTTGTCGATGAAGACGGAGGGGCGGAGCAGTTGATCGAGAGAGAAGAAGAGAGATAGAGAGAGAGAGAGGGAGAGAAGGAGAGAGAGATAACCTGCAATAGGGGTGATGCTCGACGACGTTGAGCGGCCGGAGCGAGGCAACGCCGTAGGAGCTTGGCTGCGACGAAGCACGGGAGGCTTCGGATCACGCCAAAAAGGAGGCACCGGGCTGTCACTTCCGATGAGGGCCTTCGGTCGAACGGCGGATACCATCGGCGTGGGCTGCGGCGTTCTATTTATAGGGCGAGGAACGGGCGGCCGGCGATGGAAATAGGAGATACGGGATTTGATTGGTGTCGAGATCGGGGATGATCGGGACAGAGATCTGATCGGAGGTGGCGGCGCGGATAGAAGGAGATCCGGGCGAGATGCGGTGGCGCGAGAGATCTCCGGTGGAGATAGCAAGATTCGCGGGCTGAAATCGCGGGGCGCGGCGGCGGCGATTTTAGGAAAGGGGCTGGATGAGGACGACGCACAGGTGCCGTCCGATCGAGCGTGATCGGATGGCGCCTGTTGCGCCACGTGGCCGAAGGGGGTTGCAAGGAAGATGCGCGTGCGGAGCACGTGCCTTCAAGGCACGTGCGACGCACGTGCGTCCATTTTTTTTAAATTTTTTTAATTAATTTTATTTAATAAAAACGATAAAAATAAAGCCAAAAAATGGCTGACACATGGCGGCACCAGGTGCTGCCACGTGTCAGCACCAGAAAATTCGGAAAATGAATATTTTGTAAAATCGAAAATAAATAGTAAATGACCTCGGATCGAAAAACTTTCTTCACGAAAATTGCTCACCTCGATGAGATCTACAACTTTCATGAAGACATCAAAACCAAAATCGATCAAATGTACAAAGTGAATTTTTGGGGTATCCTATGTACATAGAATACCTTAATTTTGGGGTTTTGTAATTTTTATGTCATTTTTAAGATCAGATAAAAATCCGGAAAAATTACGGTAAAATCAAAGATAAATAAGTACAACTTAATCTAATTTTTTTTGGATTGTTATTGATTAATAGAATATGTATATAAAATATTAGGTCAAAAACGACTAAAATATACAATATACAAAAGGGACCCAAAACCCAACTTTCACATATGATCTCCGATTCACTTGAACTTGGTCTTGTTTTGAAGGTAATTGATTGTACATTAGTTCAAAAGTGAGTAGGATTAAAACGGACACTAGATGAGGGAGATAAGAGGCTTTTAGTCCGGAAATCCTGAAACTAGGGTTTGGGTTTTTGGTCCACTTATTTGGGTTAGTTATTTTTTTGTATTTTTCATTTATTCTTGATAGTGATATGTATACAGTGGAGGTAGTTTTGTGTCATTCGGAGTTAGCATGAACGAGTTAAAAATCCGGGAAGTTAGGCTATTTATAGGTCATTTTTGGCATGGATTTTTGGCTTCTTATTTTGTGCAGAATTTTGTGCTAAAATGCAATTCTTATGAAATCATGCATGAATGCTAATTATGCAGAATAGATGCTGAAATGCTGTTGATTTTAAGGAATTTGAGTTTAATAAATGTGATTTAGAGTGATGAATTCGGGATTCATCATCCCCCTATACTTAAAGCATGCTTGTCCCTGAGCATTAAAAGACATGCCATGACGTGAAATGAGATTGGGTTCCATACCAAGACCATGAGTTGAAGGTGAAAGTGAACCTAAACTCAACCTTTGGATTATTTGTGTGTCGGATTTTCTGTGAGACTTAGAATTTTAAAATCAACAGTCCTCAAGTTCTACAAATCATTGCTTACAGTTTCGGCTTAGAAGTCATCTTAGATCAATCCTCTTCCCAAAGTATACCCTATGAATATTGAATAACCAACTCTTGTGTGTGAAAGGTTTTAGCTCTTCCCACTCAGAATGTCGGACTACCGCGCAAACCTCCTCTCTAATAACTCGTCCTCGGGGAGTCATGTATTTCCTTCTAAGGTCTGTCGCGCTGTGTTCACAATCGAATTGGGGGGAGAAGTTAGAAGAATGAGAAAAGAACTGGAGGGTGATCAGTGTAGTTCACCTCTCCTTGTGAAGCTGGCCAGTGTTGCCGAGTCTCCACCAAGATCTGCAGGTTTCTTGAAGCTTGGACCTTTTTGGTCAGATTTTATTTGGTAGTTGCTTCTTTGTATTTGGAATTTTTGGTGGTTCTGCTTGGATCTTGTTTTGCCCCTACGGATATAGCATCTTTTGTTTCCGTACATTTTTTGGGGTCTTAGAAAAAATTGTGCCCAGCCATCCATCCCTTTTCCGAAGCTTTATTTCAACCCGTACTCCGGTCTTTAGATTTCCACGCTACCAGAAAAGAAGCTTACACAGTCTTCCAACATCCCGTTTGAGTTGAGCTAAGTGCATAGTACGAGAGTACAAATTAATTCCTTATTCCAGAGTTGTACCTAGAATGAAGAGACCAGGTTAGACACTAAGAGTCAAACTCTTTGCATTGTTATGTGGAACTCAAAGAATTAAGTCACATACCTGAAGATTCCAAAA
Organism: Ottelia alismoides; assembly: GCA_037367405.1. Taxonomy (NCBI): domain Eukaryota; kingdom Viridiplantae; phylum Streptophyta; class Magnoliopsida; order Alismatales; family Hydrocharitaceae; genus Ottelia; species Ottelia alismoides. Next base: position 56,797 of record JAZKJV010001196.1, on the reverse strand, counting down.
TCCTATTTCTCGGTGAAGTTCCTCTGAAAATTAGGTAGATTAAGGTTAAGTTCAGACCACTCTCGGTTTCGGCTCATAACTCGGTTCAGAACCCAATGACTTTTCACAGATGCAAATGAATGTAATGCTGGATGAAGTGCAGGTGTGTGGAATGCAAACACATTTTTTTCTTTTGATGATTTTTTATGCAAAAATGAATAAGAAGCCATATTTTTTTTTCAAAAATTTTGGGCAAAGTCAGTGTTAGTAGCAAAATTTTTTTAATTAATACCCATCCCGTAAATACATATAGACTTATGCGCAAGTACGAGGTATGTCTAAAATATATACATAGTATATATACAGACCCCCTATACTTAGCGAGTGCTATGTCCTCAGAGCACAAGAAGCGTAATGAAGACATAGCTCGGGCTAAGCGTAAGAGAGTGGAAAAAAATGTTTCGCCCCCCTATGCTTAGACTGTGAATAGTCTAAGTATAGAAGAAGAGCGTAAAAAGAGGCGGGCGGGATATGTAAATGAGGAGAGTATATACAGATGGGTGGTGGTTCCCCCTATACTTAGGCTTTGGCAGCCTAAGTATAAAAGAAATGTGGAAATGGAGCGATCGAGAGAAAGATTGTGATGCAGAAAAAATGGTATATACAAATGGCATCGGTCCCCCCTATACTTAGGCCTTGGCCTAAGTAGAGGAAGAAGTTGTACAAGGGGATCGATGTGGTCGGGAGGGAGGGTGGGTATGATCTGATATATCGTCAATGTCCTTGCTCTGTGTGAAGTAGATGACCTCAACTTGCACTGTATGTTCCTTGGATGATTCTATATATGGCTTCAGTAATTGTCCATTCACTGAAAAAGTTTGTGCATCATCTTTGAGTTCTGCAATGTCCACACTTCCATTGGTATGCACATAGATGACAACATAGGGACCCGTCCATTTCGATTTCAGTTTCCCATGAAAAATCTTCAACCGAGCATTAAACAACCATACTTTCTGTCCAGGGAAAAAGGTTTTATCTCGAATGTGTCTATCATGCCATTTCTTGACCTTGTCCTTATAAATCATACTGTTGTCATATGCTCGGTTTCGGATTTCAATTAGCTCATTCAGATTTAAGTCTCGACATAATTCCCAAGGTGACAACTCCAATTCAACTTTTTGATCGCCCATTCAGATTTGTGAATCAGTTCTGCAGGTAGATGGCATGGCTTGCCATAGATCATCCTAAAAGGTGAAGTGCCGAGTGGTGTTTTATAAGCTGTCCTATAGGCCCAAAGAACTTGATCCAATAGTTTTGACCAATCCTTCCTATCTGGACGAACCAACTTTTGAAGTATACTTTTCACTTCTCTATTAGAAACTTCTGCTATGCCATTAGATTGAGGATTATAAGGGTTGGCTATTCTATGTTCAAATTTGTACTCCTTAGCCAAAGATCTCATTTCTCTATTCACAAAGTGGCTACCTCCATCAGAAATCAAGACTTTTGGTATCCCGAACCTTGCAATGATATTATCCTTGATAAACTTACAGACGGTTTTGCTATCTGCGGTTCGGGTTGGAATAGCCTCTACCCATCTAGACAAATAATCAACCGCTAACAAGATGTACTCAAATCCATTGCTATTGGGAAAGGGACCCATAAAATCAATCCCCCATGCATCAAAAACATCACAGAAAATCATTGGTTGCATGGGCATTTCGTCTCTATAACCAATGGTCCCTCCCATCCTTTGACAAATCGGGCAAGACCGTACAAAATCATTAGCATCACGAAATAAGGTCTGCTAGTAAAATCCACATTGGAGTACCTTGTGTGCGGTTCTCTTTCCCGAATGATGCCCTCCAGCCTCGAGAGTATGACAATGTGTGAGGACACTCTGGTATTCTTTCCGAGGAATACATCTTCTCCAGACACAATCCGCTCCTTCATAAAAAAGGAAAGGATCGTCCCAATGGTATTTTCTTGAATCCGACTTCAGTTTATCAATCATTTTCTTGGTCCAACCATAGGGAACCTTCTTGGAGACAAGATAGTTCACGATGTTGGAATACCATGGGGTTGAATCAATAGTGCAAACAGATTCGTCTAGAAAAGTCTCCTTAATAGGTTCAGTGTCAGGATAATCATTTTTCTCAAGTCGGGAAAGGTGATCGGCAACAACATTCTTTATTCTAGGTTTATCTTTGATCTCTAAATTAAATTCCTGCATTAACAAGATCCACCTTAAAAGCCGTGCCTTGGCATCTTTCTTTTCCATGAGGTATCTAATTGCCGTATGATCAGTGAAAATTGTCACCTTGGAGCCCAATATATATGATCTGAATTTTTCAAGGGCCCAAACAACCGCGAGCATTTCCTTTTCAGTCACTGTATAATTTTTCTGTGCAGGATCCAATACTTTGCTCGCGTAGTGAATCGCATAAGGGATTCCATCCCGTCTTTGTCCAAGCACAGCTCTGACAGCGAAATCCGATGCATCAGTCATGATCTCAAAGGGAAGAGACCAGTCAGGAGCTTGTAATATTGGTGATTCACATATTTTCTATTTGAGGAGCTTGAAGGCTTCAAGACACTTGTGATTTACAATAAACTCGGTGTCTTTTCCTAAGAGCTCAGTCAGTGGGCGGGCGATCTTTGAAAAATCAGGGATGAACCTTCTATAAAATCCAACATGCCCTAGAAAAGACCGCACTGACTTGACGTTGGTTGGTGGCTCAAGTTTCTTGATCACATCCACCTTGGCAGGGTCGACCTCCATTCCCTTTTTGGAGATGACATGCCTCAACACGATACCCTCAGTCACCATAAAGTGACTCTTCTCCCACGAAAGTACCAAATTAACTTCTCTGCATCTCTTGAGGACTCGGTCCAAGTGTGCTAAACATGTGTCAAATGAATCACCATGGACCGAGAAGTCATCCATGAAGACTTCCAAGAAATCACCCACCATTTCGGCAAATACGACAATCATGCACCGCTAAAAAGTTCCTGGGGCATTACAAAGCCCGAATGGCATGCGCTTGAATGCGTAGGTACCGAAGGGACATGTAAACGTGGTTTTTTCCTGATCCTCGGGAGCAATATCTACTTGATTGTAGCCAGAGTACCCATCAAGAAAACAAAAGAATGCTTTCCCTGCAAGTCTCTCCAAGATTTGATCAATAAATGGCAGTGGAAAGTAATCTTTCTTGGTCGCAGCATTCAAGCGCCTGTAATCGACACAGACACGCCACGACGTGGGTACTCGGGTAGCGATCTCTACCCCCTCCTCGTTGGTGACCATCTGGATTCCCGACTTCTTCGGGACGACATGAAGGGGGCCACCCACTTGGAGTCAGAAATGGGGTATATAAAACCTGCTTTGCACCACTTCTCGATCTCTTTCTTAACCACTTCCCGAAGATTGGGGTTTAATCTTCTCTGAAATTCACGGGAAGGCCTTGCGTTATCCTCAACATAAATTTGGTGCGAGCAGAGAGCGGGGTTGATTCCTACGAGATCCGACACCGTCCAACCGATGGCTTTTCGATTTTGCTCAAGGACTTCTAATAGTCGGGATTCTTGTTCTAATGTCAATGATGAGCTAATGATCACAAGGAATTTGTTTTTGGGTCCTTTGAGAAATGCATACTTCAAGGTGGGAGGGAGGGGTTTCAGCTCTGGCAGATCTACATCATCAATCAAATCTGGCTGAATATCTTTTAAGTCAGGGTCAGTGATTGTTGGTGGTGGATCATTCTGTGATATGCTAGCCACTGATCTTGAAAGAAAGTGAGTCGGATCGCAAAAGTAGTGTGGTAATTCAGCCAAAGCCGTGTCCGACTCGTCATTGATTTTTTTCGAAAAGGATGAGATGGACCAATCCGACAGGAGTTCTGTGTCATCAAGATTATACAGGTGTTCAGATTTGTCTGGTAATAGATCACATACTGTATGGCGCATTGTTTCTTCTTCTGATGTGATGGTATCCATGTGAAGATCTGGTAGTTGGTCCCAAGGTCCGGTAGTGCTGATTAGATTACACTCAGAGGTTTCGGCATCTTCAGTGGTGGATTCGGAATCGGGTCTTTGCCATTTTGTTTGTCTCATTTCCAGATCCACTTCTCCATCTAGGGAGCGAAATTTCATCATTCCAGTGCCGTAATCGAATACAGCCTTGACGGTTCTTAAGAATGGTCTTCCCAAAATGATTTGCGACTCTTTCCAATGGTTCGGGGTCTCCATATCAAGGACAGTGAAGTCCACTTTGTATTATGTACCCTCCACCATAATGATAACATTTTTCACTTCTCCCTTAGGTCTTTTAGTATATTTGTCAGCGAATTGGAGTAAAGATAATGATTTCTGAAGAGGTCCTAACTCCAATCGGTAATATAAGGCTAAGGGAAGAAGATTGATGGAAGAACCATTATCGAGAAGTGTGCGTGCGAATGCGATACCTCCAATGTGACTTTCCACATAATGCGCACCCAGATCTCTTTTCTTTCTTGGCAAATGCTGGTTTCTCACGCATTTGGTAGTGGCCACTGTTAGAACATGGGTCTCCACAAACTGGTTTGTTTTCTTTGTTCGAGTCCGGGTGGGAGTACATTTCATTTTCAATTATTTCTGAAATGCAGGGTTACTGGCCACATATTGATCAAAGGGTACCTTCACTGTGATATTTTGTTGACAGAACTTCTCCATCACTGGGTCACTCTGGATAGTTTTCTTTTGTCTTCCTTTCTTGAGAGCATGGGGGAAAGGAATGGAAGCATTTGAGATAGGAGAAAGAGATCCAGAATCATAAATAAGAGCATCTTTATTGAATTTGGAGTTCTTATTACAATCATAATGTTCTGGATTATCATGATGTTGCTGAAATGGTGACAAAGGTATTTTCGAAGCAACTAGAGGTTCAAGGTCCTCTGTGGTCTCCATAGATGCTTTTCCTTTCTTTTGGGCAGAAATCCTCAGGCGTCCTTCATCTTCATCCTCAGAAGCATGCTCCGGTTGATCTTCCGAGTCATGATGGTCAGCTTCCCTTGCCCGGTCAGGTACGACCACGATCCTTCCGCTCCTGAGGGACATGGCATTGATATTGTTAAACGAAAGGGTCTCGTGTTCAGATGTGGAAAAATCTGAGTAATATACCTGATTGTTGTGTTGAGATGATTGAGATTTGTTCAAGCTATTGGGGTTAGCTTGAACTTGAGTGGGAATGGCTGTGACTGGGGCTGTCTGTTCTTCCTTCCAATGGGATAGACGATTAACATCTACCCGTAGGTCATACAGTTCATTCCGGAAGCTGCGAATTTCCTCCAGCATCTGCTTTTGGATATCAACCGGGTCTTCTGAAGGTTTGGATGATCGAGATGCTTGATTTGGAGCTTGATATTGTTGATGATGTTGTTGATGTTGGTTCTGATGGTCGTGTGTTGCTGCTGCCTCGAGGGCTGATTGTGTTGTGGAGCAGCATTGTAGAAAGTGGGTGGACGCTGATAGTGCTGACGGTCCCCCGGATTACCCTGTCGGGTATTATCTTGTGTGTACCAGATGCCGTTTATCTCGAAAGTCAGAGGCCGGGCTTCTATGACTGTCTCGGCTGGAGGAGGTGACTGCTGGGAAGGTTGGACGTAGGATTGGTCCTGAGTCCATGGTTGCGGTTGTCCAGAGCCTGGTTGCTCTTGGACATGATGCACATGATAAATTGGGACCGTAGGAGCAGTAGGCATCCCGATCTTGGACACCTTCTCAGTGAGTTCCTCCATTTGTTTTGGAAATTGAGAGAGCCGGTTGTCGACGTCGTTCACCCTTTTATTAATGTGATCCACAACTGTTAATTTGTCTGTAATGATGTTCATGTTGGGCAGCAAGTCCTCTGCTATTTCTGCGACAGTTTGTTTCCCTCCTTTGGCTTGATAGTTGTTCAGTGAATCAGTGTAAGATCTACTAGCAATTTGTGAACGGCTAGTCTCCGCCATTTGCTTCAGTATTTTCCAGACGGTCTCAGCTTCTCGGGATGTGTAGTTTCCTCCACAGGCAGCGCTGACTAGACCTTGAGTCCCGTGGTTAAGGCCAGAATAGAGGGATTGGACCAAGATGTTATTATCTAGGTCATGACAGGGACATTTTTGTAGCAGATCTTTAAATCTATCCCATGCATCACAAAGTGGTTCATTTGGCATCTGAGAGAAGCTAGTGATGCGAGTCCTCATTTGATTGGTTCAACTCAAGGGATAGAATTTTTTTAAGAATAGGTTCTTGAACCTATCATAGGTGGTCACCGTCACTCCCAAATTTTTCACCCAGTAATCTGCCTTACCCTTTAAGGTGAAAGGTAATGCAGTGAGACGGATATAGTCTTGGCTGACTTGTGGGTGCCTCTGATTAGAACATACCAGCTCCAAATCACGCAAGAATTCATAAGGTTCTTCATTCGAATTACCATGAAATTGTGGTAATTGATTCATGAAGTGTGGCTTCAGTTCATGGTGAACCTCATGTTGAGGTGGATGCAAGTAATTTATGACCCTATATTGCCCGGGATTATATGCAGCCTCCATTGGTGGTTCTTCCTCTGCATTCGTTCTTTCCAATTGTGCCCTCATCAAATTTTGCTGCTGCTCATATGCAGCTAGTCTTGCGAGAATCATTTGCATTGGATCTTCATTTTGGTCATCTTCAGGATTGGTCTTCTTTGGAGGCATTTTTTTGTGAAGTCTTCTTTTCACCTTCAGAGTGTGAAAAATAGGAGTCAATAGTTTGAAGAGAATTATAAGATGAAGATTCTAGGGGAAGGTGTCCCTGAACCCAAGGTGGTTCTGAGTAAGAGTGGCTCAGAGGATTTGAGATTGGAAAGTTTGTGGTAGTCAGAAAAGGGTTCGCTGAGTCCGAACAGAAATTACCACAATTTTCCATTCTTGAATTTCAAGAGATTATCAAGAGATGAATGGATGTTGATCAGATCAAACACAATACAAAATTCTTTTTCACCAACTCACACAGTGAAGGTCGTAAGAGTTCGACCAATTTTCTTGTCAATTTTAAATGGTGAAAAGACAATCTTGTTAGCGAGCTGGAATCTCGGATTTGGGCTCTAGCCTTAAGTGTCGTCTCTCGCTTACTGAGAAAAATAGAACATCCAAGATCGGGGTTACTCTCCCGCAAAAATTCTTGATTTTATGGGTTATTTAAGATTAGCTATATTTAGCAGTCCCGATTTTAATGAGGTGATCACTGAAAAATTAGATGAGCACAAATGCACGTCTACCGTCCAGTCCCAATTTCCTTTAAAATTATGTTATAAAACAAGAGAGACGAATTCGGGAAAAGCCGATGCACGTGAAAAACTATGATGAATGCTCAGTTAGAAGACTTACAGTGAATCCTCGCAATCCCCATGTGGGATGCTAGACAGAATTTAAAAATTATTCTATATGATGTGCAAGCCGATGGAAAAACCGCACCTAAGCAGAAAGTTCTATTAGCGGGAAGAATTGATTTAAATTTGGCTAAGTTGAACGATATATGTGTGTCTCAATTAAAGTGCAGTGTGGCCTAAGATCCTACGAGCACAAGCAAAATATAAATGCTCTGAGAGCCGTATGTGCAGGTCTATCCTAATCACCACTCAAGTCGGGCCCCACCCTCACCAGAGAGTGAAACAGGCCACGAGACACCACAGAATAGAGTCAGAGGTCTTTCTACACACGCGAGAGTCCAAACGGACACCGCTGTAAAATTACAAAAATTTAAAAATTGCAGGAATTAAAAACCTAGACTCTACGCTCTCTCATGACTCGACTCGATCTTAAATTAATTACGGTTTTATGCAAAAGTCGGTGAAGTTGCGTCGGTTATTGAAAAACCGCTCCACGTACAAGGTACCTCGCAAGAAAAATAAGAGAGAAAATGTAAGAGAGTGACTCAAAAAATATATAAAAAAGAAGTGCTGAAAATAAATTGCAAGAAAAAAAAATGAGATTTACAATGAGAAATTCGGGGGTCACACTACCCAAATACGGAAAACCGAATAAAAATTTTAGACAAAAAACTAAGCCGTTTCCTCCCCGGCAACGGTGCCATCTGACGAATCCGAAAATGTCGCTTTTAAGAAGTGATTTTTATCGTGTCGTGCATTGTAGGCGGCAATCGGAAACGGTCAAGAAAATACCACAAATAAGTTATTCAGTTTTTAATCTCGTGGTTTTATGTTTATTTTACTTGGGCAAGTCCCAAGGTCGATCACAAGGAGGCAAAGGAACAACCTAGAATTAAGTCTATCAAAGTTCGTGTTTGGTTTTTGAAGCGGTCTTTTTTTGAAATTTTTAATGTAATAAAGGGGACCATATGCAAATTCGGCCTATTTTAGGGACTAAAATATGAATTACGTACAAACGAGGTCCGAAAAATACGAAACTTGGCCGAGATGTAAAATATGATGAAATGAGTGCACTGTAATTTTTTTTGGAATTTTTGGATGCAATATGATTTTTTATGGATTTTTAAATTTAAACAGAATGAATTCCAAAATTTAATTATAATAAATATCAAACCTAATTATTTTCGAGAACCAAAATTATCTAAGATCTATCACTAGGTGATTGATCTCAGAAAAATCCTAATCCTAAAAAAATGTGAGATCTAATACTTATTAAAAATTAAAAAGTGAAATATGCAAAATGATTTTTACAGGGCAAAATATGCATGCAAATGTAAATCCTTTTGGGCACAATGTTAAGCACAATTAACTCTACGATATGTGATTTTTCAGGGATTTTTAGAGCAATGGTTAATCAACTATCAAGTTCAGAACAAGAAATGGGCAAAATATGCAAATTTCCTCAAAATAATTATTTATTAATTAACCGTCAATCACAAAAATGCCCACAATATGTCAATGTGTAGAGAATTAATTAACAAACATCACGCTATTTTTAGATTGATAAAATAATGTAGAGAGAAGGTTCAAATCAAAAGGGAAACACAGGGGTATGTCTGCAATATGTAAATAAATAAAAAAGTAAAGCAAACTACAGTGGGGGGGGCTTTTATGAAATTACCAAAATTAGTGGGGTGAATCTGCAATTTTCCCACGAGACACGTGCAATGCACGTGCCTTTGGCTGGCGGGGGCCTCTGCGCGAATCTTGATACTGCCGGGGGGCTCTGCGTAATTTTCCCACGGTCACGTGCTAAGCACGTGACCTGGATGACGTAAGCCTGACGTCCCTCCCAGAACGCACGTGCCTCGCACGTGCGTGGGAGGTCTCGGGCATCACGCCCGGTAGTGGCGAGTGCGGCGGAGGGCGCCGCTCTTGGCGGAGGTGAGCAGGCAGGCCGGCAAAGGCGAGGCGGAGGCCGGGCGGTGGTGCTGGAGTCGGAGATGGTCGCAGGAGATCTACGAGGAGCAGGTGATGACGATGCTCCTGGATGGTGGGTGTCGGCGGAGCTCCTGGATGTCAACGGTGGCGTTGGCGGAGGAGCTCCAGTCGGAGGTGTGGAAGATGGTCGGAGCTCGGCGGAGTAGCAGTCGAGGTCGGTGGAGTTGATAGTAGTTGTGGTCGATGAAGCGTCGTTGGAGGAGCAGAGCTCCTGGCGGTAGGTGGTCGTGGCCGACACACGACCATGGGGCGTCGAGGTAGCGGCTGCGTGGCGGCGGTTGTCGATGAAGACGGAGGGGCGGAGCAGTTGATCGAGAGAGAAGAAGAGAGATAGAGAGAGAGAGAGGGAGAGAAGGAGAGAGAGAGATAACCTGCGATAGGGGTGATGCTCGACGGCGTTGAGCGGCCGGAGCGAGGCAGCGGCAGAGGAGCTTGGCTGCGACGAAGCACGGGAGGCTTCGGATCACGCCAAAAAGGAGGCACCGGGCTGTCACTTCCGATGAGGGCCTTTGGTCGAACGACGGATACCATCGGCGTGGGCTGCGGCGTTCTATTTATAGGGCGAGGAACGGGCGGCCGGCGATGGAAATAGGATATACGGGATTTGATTGGGGTCGAGATCGGGGATGATCTGGACAGAGATCTGATCGGAGGTGGCGGCGCGGATAGAAGGAGATCCGGGCGAGATGCGGTGGCGCGAGAGATCTCCGGTGGAGATAGCGAGATTTGCGGGCTAAAATTGCGGGGCAAGGCGGCAGCGATTTTGGGAAAGGGGCTGGATGAGGACGACGCACAGGTGCCGTCCGATCGAGCGTGATCGGATGGCGCCTGTTGCGCCACGTGGCCGAAGGGGGTTGCAAGGAAGATGCGCGTGCGGAGCACGTGCGTCCATTTTTTTTTAAATTTTTTAAATTAATTTTTTTAATAAAAATGATAAAAATAAAGCCACAAAATGGCTGACATGTGGCGGCACCTGGTGCGGCCACGTGTCAGCACCAGAAAATTCGGAAAATGAATATTTTGTAAAATCGAAAATAAATAGTAAATGACCTCGGATCGAAAAACTTTCTTCACAAAAATTGCTCGTCTCGATGAGATCTACAACTTTCATGAGACATCAAAACCAAAATCGATCAAATGTACAAAGTGAATTTTTGGGGTATCCTATCTACATAGAATACCTTAATTTTGGGGTTTTGTAATTTTTATGTCATTTTTAAGATCAGATAAAAATCCAAAAAAATTACGGTAAAATCAAAGATAAATAAGTACAACTTAATCTATTTTTTTGGATTTTTATTGATTAAATGAATATATATATATATATAAAATATTAGGTCAAAAACCACTAAAATATACAATATACAAAAGGGACCCAAAACCCAACTTTCACATATGATCTCCGATTCACTTGAACTTGGTCTTGTTTTGAAGGTAATTGATTGTACATTAGTTCAAAAGTGAGTAGGATTAAAATAGACACTAGATGAGGGAGATAAGAGGCTTTTAGTCCGGAAATCCTAAAACTAGGGTTTGGGTTTTTGGTCCACTTATTTGGGTTAGTTATTTTTTTGTATTTTTCATTTATTCTTGATAGTGATATGTATACAGTGGAGGGGGTTTTGTGTCATTCGGAGTTAGCGTGAACGAGTTAAAAATCCGGGAAGTTAGGCTATTTACAGGTCATTTTTGGCATGGATTTTTGGCTTCTTATTTTGTGCAGAATTTTGTGCTAAAATGCAATTCTTATGAAATCATGCATGAATGCTAATTATGCAGAATAGATGCTGAAATGCTGTTGATTTTAAGGGATTTGAGTTTAATAAATGAGATTTAGAGTGATGAATTCGGGATTCATCAGTCTGTTCAGACTCAATTCTTTGAGAAATCAGGGCTGGGTTCAAGTCACCTCAATTGGCTAACTAGAACTTTTCGAGACATACGCATGACTCTTGTCGTCCGTGACTAAACTTAGACACTTGCACCTTTTACTTGGCTCAACTCAGTTGGAGTGGTGATGGGGTTGGATTTGCGACTCTGAGACGCACACAGGAGGAAACATTCGTCCTCTTCTAGGTTCCACACACATTTTCACATCAAGGTCTAGCCCGAGCTCCAAACTTTAATTCTGTACATATGAGTTTAATAATCATGATCCATTCAATTTCTTCTTTAATTTCTTTATTCTTGCCTTTTCTTTTCTTCTTATTCTTTATTCTTTTTGTACTTATTACGTAAGTATTTGCTAGGAACTAGCAAAGGCAAGTATAGGGGGGTGATGAAACTCCATTTCATCACCTTTATTCTATCATTTTGGCCATAAAACCCAGCAAATGCATGTAAATAACATCAATTTGTCTATAATAGCATTCATTATTTATTGTATTTATTGTATACAAAATAAGGTTTTTAATGCCAAAATTATAGAATAAAGAAAAGAAATGAAAAAGGAATAAAATATTGCAAATATTTTGTGACCCTAACCCCAAGACCAAGTCCGGAATGGAAATGGTCGGCAAGGAATAAAGTAGGGGAAGATAAGGGCCAAAAAGACAGTAAATACTCATTTACTTATTCATTAATTATGCATTTTTGGCCTATTTTATTCTTTATTATTTATTCATCGAAGAAAGTAACTCTGTACATGAAAGTTGTAGATAATAATGTGAATAAAAATAGAAAAATGCGTTTGTACAAAAATAATACACATTTATTTTATAACCAGAATAAAAAGCCTAAAACCAAACTTCACAGACCTATATCTCTTCAATAAAAACTCAAAACATAGCAAAATCACTCTAATTGTATATAACTTTTCATGAGCTATTTAATGGCAGTGATTTTACATTTTTGGGAGTTACTGTGTAAAAGTTAGGTTTTGGGTCCGTATTGTACATAATACCGATTAAAATATTCAATTTATTCATTATTCATTATTTTACAAATTAATATTTTTATAATTTTGTAAACATTATTTATAACACATGTACATATTAAAATTAGAATAAAATCAAAAATAAGAATAAGAATAGAATAAGTTTATGTAGAATACATAGGCAAAAGACCTATGTTTCTATATGTACATAAATAAAAGGGGAATAAATTCTTTCATTCTTTAATTCTTTTATAATTTTCCAACATTGTAAATATTATATAGATTCTATAAAAATATAAAATTAAAATAAAACTCATTAAAATACATTAAAATAAAAGTATGTATATAAAACATAGGTAAAATACCTATGTTTATACCTATATAATATACTTACCTATTTATTTAGGAGTACAAATAACATCATAAAAATCAAATAAAAATATGTTTATACTCACAAAAACAAGTTGTAAATATATAAAATAAAATAATAAAATGAAATACACAAAATAAAAATAAAAATGTACAAAATATAGGTAAATGTACCTGTAAATACACCATTATAAATAAACTTATAATAGAAAACACCAAAAAAATAAATAAAAATCATAATAAAATACTACATAAAATTATAAATATTTTTATTTTATATTCGAAAATAATAAAATAATTTACTTTTTTAAATTAATTATTCTTTAATAAAACCTCTTGTTTTGTCGTTTTGCGTCCTAGGTGTACCAATGAGAGGCGGCGGACTGTTGACCTCTGGTCAACTGTCCCATCCGAGTCTTTGACTCGCCAGAAGTGTCTAATCCCCGATATTCTTGCATTTTTCGCGGACGATCCTTCGTTCAATCATATTCGATCCCTTCACGGAAATTTCTCCTAGATCCATCATGTTTCATGCCGAGACCTTATATTGGTTGTAAAGACATTAGATTCTTTGATCCACGCCGATTATTTAGGGTGCACTGAAATGTTTATAAGTAAACAACCTCCACCTCCTTTGCAAATTTGGTCAATCATCTTCCATTTTCTGCCCTCGCCTCCGGCCCAACGTGCTCCTTCGTGACAGGGAAGAGCCCCTAGAGGGTCCGAGAGGGCTAAAAGGGGAGGAGGTTGCACCCACGACCACCGCTCGCCAGAGATCCTGCTCCTTGGCCAACCAGCCAGATTTGAGCTGCGTGTTTACCTTCCTTAGCTTAGAATTAGCTCTAGGTTTTATTCCTTGCATTTTATTCCGTATTTTAATTAGTTAATTAGCATTAATTAGAAGATTCGAAGTTCGTCGGAGCGGTTATATGTGTTCCCATTGTTTTCCGACGACACTTTCCACCCCATTTCGTTCCCTGCCATTCTCTTCATCTCCCAGTCACCCAAGACCAACCGGATCCTCTTAGGCTCCGTGAATCGAAGCTCCCATTCCTCCACCTCGCCGGAAGCTTCGCCACCCACCTCCTTTTTGCGCTAACAACTTCGTTCTAGGGACGAGGAGCATTGCCTTGAGCCGTGTGGTCTTCCTGAACAGGTTAGGCACTTGATACAACACCAGGAGTCGAAACCAAGATCTCGCCGGAGGTACTCGGAGCTCCTCATCTTCCCCGACCTCGTGGAGGAGCTCCGGTCGACCTCTGTTCGATACGAGACCTCCAGCCGATAGAGCCACATCCCAGGAAGGTAGAGGGACCCTTAGGAGCAGCTAAGACCGAAAGAGAAGGGATATCTCGCCGGAGGAACCTCACCTAGGCGAGTGTTCTTCCCCGTTCTTCCAGCTTCTTCCCCTACCGTCGGATGAAGGGAGCGCCTCCAGATCGCAGTGCAGCCATCCGATGGAGCAGAGTTTCGACCGTCGGATCATCTCGGATGATCTAATCTTCACCGCTCATCGACGAAGCGGTATGGTGCGTTGGATGGACGCCACATGGATAAGTGAAGCCCAGCCGTCCGCCTGTGCCTCTTTGGGGTAAATTGCAAATCTTATGCCCCACATTTCTGTATTTAATTTTCAATGCTGTAAATAAAATATTATGTGTAAATAAAATAGGGCATTTTGCGTGTAGGCCCTCATACTTTTTATATTTGCAATTTGGTCCCTCCCAGCTTACGTTCAGTCCCACGTGAGGGTGGGAATTTTGTAACGAAGTCCTTGGTGGTTTTTGTAATTATATATTAATTTGTTAAAATATATGTTGGCATATTTGTACTGTCATTTATTTTATTCGCATCTATGCCCCTGCTAGGACATTAATTTTTGTGTGCTTTATCTATTTATTAAAAGTACTTACGATGCTCCAAAAAATCCACAAAAATTAGGATAGATGCTTCATTCCCTGCATTTCTTTGGCAATTTTTGAGAATTTATCCATTTATTAAAAATTAAATAGGAGCCTATATTCCTTGTCTAATTTATAAATACCAAAAAATTGAAAAAGTTTTTGAAAAATTCTAAAAAAATTATATATGTTATATTTGATATTTTTTGAGTCTAGAAAACAAAAACCCCTAAAAATAAAAAAAGAAAATATAAAAATGTCAAGAAGCTCTAAAATCCAAAAAAAACTCTTCAAAAATACCAAAAATATGTTTTCTTGTTTTATAATTACCTATATATTATTATTTAAGTATTAAAATTAATGTTGTTATTTTTGGACATATTTACTATTTTTAAAACTCACATTATTTTGGGATTATGTATTAACCCCATTATTGGGATATTTTTTATTTTAAAAAATACATAAAAATTAGCAAAAAATTCTGGAAAAATACAAAGACATTAGAAAATATTTAAAACCCAAAAAGAAATTATTTTCATAATTTTGTTTAGATTTAATATTATTTATAAATATATTTCTATGTATTATTTATATAAAGCCTTATATAGACTATATTGTTTTTTTTTATAAAAAAGGAAATATAAAAAGTTAAAAATATAAAAAGAAAATACAAAATCTGAAAATTAAAAATCATATAAAAATTATAAAACCAAAATCAAATAAAAAAAAATAAAAACCCACAAAAACAATAACATGGACAAGAAAAGAATTGAATAACTTTGTATTTATTTTGCTCCCAATGTTCGACCTCTAGTTGTGCTTACATCTATACACATTTACTTGTAGAGTTATAATAAATTTTAAATACACATTTTTGAGATTTAATTTCTTGATTTATTATTGTTGGTTAAATGTTGATTGATTGGGATTTTGTCTGAGGTCGCCTCAGCGCTATTGATCCGCCTTGTGGAAAGACATGACCTCAGCTTTTTCCCATTCATAAGGGCACTTAGATTGTTTCAATGACATTTATAATATATATGATTAATATGGATAATGCTATCCATATTATTCATATCCATGATAATTAAATCACATTTAATCATCTTGGATCTCTATTCTCGTGTGCTCAAATAATATGAATCACATCTACATTATTCACATATTTGATAATTAAATCACATTTAATTATCTAAAATTATCTCCTTATAATATGAATCAAAATCATATTATTCTTGATAATTAAATCACATTTAATTATCAATTTTCTCAATGCTCGGATACATAGATCAACAGTGAAATTATCCTTGAACTCTTTCAAGGATAATGCACTTTCTCTGCGCATACTTGGAGATAAGGATAGAGTGATTGTATTGTTCCATGTAGTGACTTGGATATTGAGATCAAATTTCAAATCCAGATCTTCGGACTTCTCATAGATGCTTGATTAAATAAGGACTGTAAATATAATCTTCTCATTTCACCTAAACTACATTCAGATCAATGTCTAACATTTGGACCAAGATCAGATCACTTCTCTACTGAGGAGTCACTAAAATCCAGACCTATTTCATCTCTCCCTAGGAATGGAAGCATCATGGTTATAAAATCGTTTATGATCATATCACCCTCAGATATTCCTAATACATGTACATCCTGCATACTAAAAGACCAAGAATAAACCCGAAGTTTTAGATCTATTCTACACCGTCGTACTTCAGGGTTTTATCATCAAGTTCCTCATTTGATCATTAGGAGTCGGTATCGATCATATACTTTCCAAAAGCATATATCATACCCAAGTATTGATCATATACTTCCCAAAAGTATATGTCAAACATACAAATTCAGTCAAGCTTCCAAAGCGAGACAACCGTGCATAGAATTTGATTATTCCCAATATCTCATGAGTGAGCTTGTCTTCTGGTTCAGTAGATGAACCTGTATGATCCCTTTGAGAGATTGTATTACTCATATGCCCATGTATGTACACCTATGCATCGGTGTACAGACCTTGGTTAGGTCATCAACCTATTGGTCTACCAAATGTACATACTCAGACATATAGTAACACATATGTATCTTGTCTGAGGATGCGTGCCTATATCCTGGCAGTATGCGACATAGTTCTTCAGTTATCTCGATCTCGCTAAGTCAACTCTTTGACCTAACTTATATAACACATTCGAATCGTTATTCCTATGCAAAGGACTTGCATCAAGAGGTCGGTTAGGTATCAGCTTTTAGAGAAAGGATTGCCATCTCCTTCTCGGGATAGAGATCATCTCATAATAATCATTTGACGGTGCTTGATGAGCCCTCAATCTAACTCTTTAGATATTCATCCAAGATCCAGCCTTTGTGATTCAACAATTGAATCAGCAGTTGTATAATCATTAAGATAGCCATGGTAGATAACCCTAATTTTACTAAGGAACCTATTATCCAAGTTAGTTAATCTTCATTTGAGATCAAGGAATGATATTTGCAATAACATTTATTATATAATGGCTTGTCGTGAGCTCGCATGTCCAACAACAACCATCTCCATCGCTAGATCATTATATCCGTCTTCCATGCCCAGAGTCACGCATTTTTCAAATTTGAAAAATCCGATTTTCACCACTTCTAGTTATAGCTTCAGATCCTCATCTGCACTGGTCGATCCACTTTCACATGATTTTTTCGCTCAAGGCTGAGCTTGGGAGGAGTAAGTAGTGACAGGACCCGTCCACCACAGTTGGGAGTGCGTTATATCTGCAAGAGAATCTGATCCATACATCGTCGGACCCTTCACCAGACACATGAGTCTCTTCGTCTTTCACCATGAATCGAGGCAGTAACCCCCGTTCTTACACTCCTAGGTAGCCTAGGTAATTTTCTTTTCGATATAGCTTCCAATTCTATTTTTATCTTCTGTTTGTTAGTTTAAATCCGACCATCTTCATTTGTCTCTGATCTGCTCGATTAGAGGTGCTCTGATCATCGATTTCACCATCTGAACCTTGCTTCACCATCAACCCGACCTTCTTCATCTTCCCCCATATCTGTCCACCTTAGATCCATCATGGATCTAAGCATTGACTCCCCTTCCGATCACCCATCGCCAGAGTCCCCATTAACCTCCATTTTATCATTATTTTTGCCTAATAAGTCTATTGGAGTGTCTCCTCCAAGCAATAAATCTCTTTGCAGTTAACGTGAGCATCATTTGAATACAGATAGCGAGACCTGGAGCAGAACTTGAGCCATAGAGCATCTTGAGCTCTAGATTGCAGATCACCAACTTTCGAGCTTCATAGCCATATCCCCTCAACACGAGAGAACATCGTGAACCTCTATGACCATCATGAGCAAATTCGAATGGTGATTTATTGAGGTTCAACTGATTAAAGTCTGGAAGCTCGTGCCTTCATCAAAGTTCTTCCTGCGAGCCCCTTTGTCGTGATAACAAGAAGGTGTCCTACCATATTAAATGACATCCATCCAAAAAGCCCCAAAGTAGAGTCATCTAATTGAAGCTGCCAAAGCGTATTGTAACCGCGCGATCAATCATGCACATCACACACTATCGATGACCATTTTCTTCTCAACCCTTGCTTATTTCCTTTTTTGTGAATAAATCCTCTCTTGGACATATAACCATTTACTGTTTATTGAACAATTGCTTGTTAGTCCTTGTGACTTATTTTAATTCGGTATAAGTCCTGCTTGAGTTGTTCAACATGCATAACACTTGACTTTCAAGAAAAATGCAATAAAGGCACCCACAGTTCCTCGTTATTCTTTGTTCCCTCAAAATTAATTAATTCCCTTGAGGTCTATGCCTGTGCATATCATGTACGCCGGCTTGCGCCTCTTTTGAAAAAATTGCATGATCACCCCTACCTTTTTATCATTCATTATGCTTTTAGTCTATTAAATAAACTTATTTTCATTTTAGTCCTCGTGAAAAAGTATTTAACTTCGTTTGTTAATCTGGTTCAATAAATTACTTATTGCATTTAAAATTCCCCAAAAATCATCTTAGGTTCCTGCCAATCCCCTTCATCTCTAATAATTTTGATTTCGCATTTTAATTAGTTTTAATATTTTTAATAAATAAAAATATCTCATTTTTTCCTATTTATAGAAAATAATTAATAAAAATTATATTTCTTGAAAAAATCTAATAAAATTTGTGGTTATTTATTTTTATTTGTTTCAATTTCTATATAAGTTTCATCTTTTGACTCCTCATAAAAACCAAAAAATAAAAAATATTAAAACATTAAAAAATCATATAAATTCTAAAAAATATAAAATTTCATAAAACCACTTTTTGGAAAATTTGAAAAACTATCTTTACTTCTGTCTATATTTTTTACAATTTTTATTTTATTTCTAATTTTAAAATCACAAAAACATCTGCATTGCTTTCTATTTCTTATTTTTCATGTCATTAATTATTTTAAAACCTTAAAAATCGAAAAATTCTTAAAAAATCTCAAAATAAAACAAAATATCAAAAACCCAAAAAGGAGTTTATTTGAATTTTCTAGACTTTTATGCAAATACGCGGAACACCGGGAGCTTCAGCACAATTTACCCACGCGGTCACATGTAGAGCACATGACCCATGGGGATGATGTAGGCACTGATGTCCCCCCACGCACGTGCCTCACACGTGCCGGGGGTCTCGGGGCTGGGGCGCCCAGCCGAGCGGTGGAGGCGCGGAGCGGCGAAGGCGCGACTCTGGGAAGCTGTACCACTGGAGACTGGTGGCGGTGACGAGCTTGCGGAGGTGGCTGATGCATCAGGTAGTGTGCGGCGAGGTGTCGCGGTGATGCGAGGGAGGATCTGGCGGGGCTTCCCGGCCAAGGCAGAGGAAAGCCGGGCGGAGGGTCAGCTCCGGTGATTGGCGATGAAGCTCCAGGTGGTTGCTGGAGTCGTTGTCGAAGTCGGGGGTCATGAGGTGGCATAGGAGTTGGTTGTCGATGATGGCGGAGTTGTAAGGCGGTGTAGCAGGTGATGATGATGAAGCTCGTAGGCATACGGTGGTCGTCGGCTCAACGAGAAAAAATCAGAGCGGAACAGCTAGGCCGAAAGCGCTGCGACGAGGGAGGCTTCCCTCGGATCACGCCGACTGGAGAAGGAGATGCTGTCACCATCTTCCTTTCGCAGAGATGAATCGATGGATGAATGGAGGAGGAGCGGAGGTGCTTCTTAAATAGGGTCGGGGTAGCGGCGTTGGTTATTCGCGATTTGGGATGGCGATTTGATGAGGCGAGATGCGAGGGAGAAGATCTGGGACGAGGGTTCGCGATCGGGAGGAGATGCGACGGTGGCGACGAGATCTGATTAGTGACAACACCGGTGAAGATTGCGGGGAGCGACGACAGTATCCTGTTTGGGAAAGTGCGGGGGTGAAGACGATGAGTAGGGGTCGTCCGAACGGCCGAGATCGGACAACCCTGCAGTGGCCACGTGGCGGATGAAAGGGACAAGGCGAGGCACGTGCGTTGCGCGTGCCTGGGAGGCACGTGCTTCGCACGTGCGTGGTTATTTATTTTTTTGTTATAAAACTTAAATAACAAAAAGCTCAAAGTGGAAGACACGTGGCGGCTCCAGGAGCGACCACGTGTCAGCACCAGAAAAATCACAAAATAAATATTTTGTAAAATAAAAAATAAATAGAAAATGGCCTTGGATCGAAAATCTTTATTCACAAAAATTGATCGTCTCGATGAGATATACAACTTTCATAAAGACATCAAAACCAAAATTGATCAAATGCATAAAGTGATATTTTTGGGGTATCCCATGTACATAAAGTACCTTGATTTTTGGGTTTTATAATTTTTATGTCATTTTTGGACCAGATAAAAATCCGGAAAAAATATGGTAAAAGCAAAGATAAATAATTACACATTAATCTATTTTTTTGATTTTTATTAATTGACAAATATGTATATAAAATATCAGGTCAAAAACCGCTAAAATATAAAATGTATAAAAGAGGCCCAAAACCCAACTTTCACATATGAGCTCCGATTCACTTGAACTTGGTCTTGTTTTGAAGGTAATTGAGTGTACATTAGTTCAAAAGTGAGTAGGATTAAACAGACACTAGACAGGGAAGATATGAGGTTTTTAGTCTGAAAATCCTGAAACTAGGGTTTGGGTTTTAGGTCCATTTATTTGGGTTAGTGATTTTTTTTTTGTATTTTTCATTTTTTCTTGTTAGTGATATGTACACAGTGGAGGTGGTTTCGTGGTATTCGGAGTTAGCATGACTTAGTAAAAAATGCGGGAAGTTAGTCTATTTACAAGTCAATTTTGGCTGTGATTTTTGGCTTCTTATTTTGTGCAGAAATTCGTGCTAAAATGTAATTATTTTGAAAACATGCATGAATGCTAATTATGCAGAATAGATGCAGAAATGTTGTTGATTTTGAGGGATTAGAGCTTAATAAATGAGATTTAGAGTGATGAATATGAGATTTATCATCCCCCTATACTTAAAGCATGCTCGTCCCTAGGCATAAAAAAGAAATGCCATTTAGTGAAATGAGATTGGGTTCCGTACCAAGACCATGAGCTGAATGAGAAAATGAATTTAGACTTGACCTTTGGATTAATAGTTTGGCGGAACTTCCGTGAGACTTAGAATTTCAAAATCAACAGCCTTCATGTTCTACATATCATTGCTACAGTTTCGGCTCAGAAGTCATCTTAAATCATTCCTCTTCCCAAAGCATACCCTATGAGCATTGAACAACTGACTCATGTGTATGAAAGTTTTTAGCTCTTCCCACCCAGAATGCTGGACTACCGCGCAAACCTCCTCTCCAGTAACTCGTCCTCGGGGAGTCAGGTATTTCCTTCTAAGGTTTGTCGCGTTGTGTTCACAATCGAATTGGGGTGAGAAGTTAGAAGACGGAGAAAAGAACTGGAGGGTGGCCAGTGTAGTCACCTCTCCTTGTGAAGCTGGCCACGGTAGCCGAGTCTCCAGCAAGATTTGCAGGTTTCTTGAAGCTTGGATCTTTTTGGTCAGATATTTATTTGGTAGAGTGCTTCTTTGCATTTGGAATTTTTGGTTTTCTACTTGGATCTTGTTATGCCCCTACGGATATAGAATCTTTTTGTTTCGGTACATTTTTTGGGGTCTTAGAAAAAATTGTGCCCAGCCGTCCATCCCTTTTCCGAAGCTTTATTTCAACCCGTACTCCGGTCTTTAGATTTCTACGCTACCAGAAAAGAAACTCACATATTCTTCCAACATCCCGTCTGAGTTGAGCTAAGTGCATAGTGCGAGAGTACAAATTAATTCCCTATTCTAGAGTTGTACCCAGAATGAAGAGACCAGGTTAGACACTAAAAGTCAAACGCTGCACATTGTCATGTGGAACTCAAAGAATTAAGTTAAAGACCTGAAGACTCTAAAATCCTATTTCTCGGTGAAGTTCCTATGAAAATTAGGTGGATTAAGATCAAGCCCAGACCACTCTCAGTTTCGGCTCATAACTCAGTTCAGAACGCAAAGACATTTTACTGATGCAAATGAAATGCTGGATGAAGTGCATGTGTGTGAAATGTAGACACAATTTTTTTCTTTTGATTTTTTTGGTGTTTTTTTAATGCAAAAATGAATAAGAAGCCATTTTTTACAAAAACTTTGGGCACGGTCAGTGTTAGTAGCAAATTTTTTTTGTTGTTTGTTTGTTCCCGTAAATACATATAAACTTACGCAAAAGAATGAGGTATGGCTAAAATATATACATAGTAAATATACAGACCCCCTATACTTAGTGAGTGCTGTGTCCTCAGAGCACAAGAAGCGTAAAGAAGACATAAATTGGGCTAAGCGTAAGAGAGTAAAAAGGAAAAGAACGGGATATACAGGTCCGCCTCCTATACTTAGACTATGAATAGTCTGAGTATAGAAGAAGGGCGGAAAAAATGAAGTGGTCAGGGTATGTGAATGGGGAGAATATATACATGTGAGCATCGGTTCCCCCTATACTTTGGCTCTGGTCAGCCTAAGTATAGAAGAAGGGTGGAAATGAGGCAATCAGACTATAGGAAAAGGAAGGTAAATACGGATGATATCAGTACCCCCCTATACTTAGGCCTTGGCCTAAGTAGAGGAAGAAGCTGTACAAGGAGCCGATGTGGTCGGGAGGGCGGGTGGTTAGCCGATGATTAAGGCAGTTTCCGGCTGATCTTCTGGTGAGCCTGCGGTGGGATATCGGTATAACGAGACGGAGATGAAGCATATGATTCCCAAATATTATGAGTGTCATCCTCAGAAAAATCATGATGGATAATAGATGAAACATTTGAGTCAGATGAAAGGTAGCCATCATCAGAGTTATCCTCAGAGGAATAGTATTTGAAATTGGACACACTCTAGATATTCATGTCTTTTTGTCTCTTTAATTGTTTCCTCAAAATTCGTTCCTTTTTGGAATCAAGCGGTTTGTCCTCGGATGAATACTCGGAAGCAACGGTCTCAGTCAGCTCATAAGAAATAATTCCAGTGTACTTGTAGAGGGCAGGAGCATCAGCTTTGGATGAGTAATAATTAGGAATGGGTGTTGTCCAACGAGAATCGAATTTTGAATCCTTGCGAAGATATGGTTTTAGAGCTGCCGAACAGACTTCACTCATGTAGACCACCTTTTCCGGATCCAATGAGGGATCCTCAGCTGATTCCTCTTCCGAAAGGTCAAAGGTGACTTTCTTTTTCTTGTATCGTGAAGACGTCGGCTCACTTGAGTATCTAGATGAATAGACATTGGAATTCTTCTCCTTGGTTGGTGTGCGGCCTGCGTGTTTGTTCTTAGTCTCCTGAATGTTGGTGCACTCTCGATTTGGGATGTTTTGTTCAAGATATTTAGAAAATGTTGCTCCAGGGTGCGACTATGCATATGTCCCAGGATCATAGAAGAAATTTTTGTCTATTTTGAGATTCGTGGGAACTGAAATACTGGGGATAGTCTCTGCATGTTCATTCTTAATTGATTCGATGTTGGAGCATTCCTGTGTCGAGTTGATGTAATCCATGTAGTCAGAGTAGGTTGACCTAGAGTGTGCCCATGCATAAGTCTCCGGATCATATGATTCATATATTTGATTCTCCATGGTAAATGCAACTGAGAAAGGGGCATGGGGAGATTCTCTAAACCAATAGTCTCATCAACAACCGATATCTCAGGTGTCGTAGCGGGGTAGGGATCTTCTACCTCTTCATGGTTACGGTTATCGAAGACTTTGTGGATTGCCTCAGAAAATCATGGTTCCTCAAAGACCGAGTCAGATCGTAGTGCTTCCAATGTTGTGAAATTGATTTCCCAAGTCTCACAATCGATAATTGCCTTAGCCAATGCTTAGAATGGCTTTTCGAGAATAATTGGAGACTGGATGAATTCTCCTTGATGCTCAATATCAATGATCGCAAATTCCACTTTGAGCGGAGCACCTTAGAATATCATGATGACAGAAATGATTCCTCTTGGCTGCTTTATCGATCGGTCCGCCAATTGAACAATCTCTCGTATTTTCTTGGTCGGTCCGAGTTTGAGTTCGTGAAACACAGAGGTCGGGAGGATATTGATCGGTAAATCGTCATCAATCCGAACATGGGTGAAAATTGTGTCTTTGATTATGAAGTCAAATCTGGGCAACCGCTTCACTATGCGGCTCTTGGTTTTTCTCCTCAATACCAAGGAGGAGGCCATTGATAAGATATGTCTTTCCGTCTTTGTCCGTATCCTGCCCGACTTTTTCAACATTAATTTGTCCATTACAAATCTTTTAAGGTCGGGGATGTGTTCAATGGCTTTTATAAAGGGAAGTTCAAACACTAATCTTTTCTCCAATGCTTCCTGTACTTCAGGATCCAAATTCTTCAGATCTTCTTCAGATTCAATTTTTATGTATTTTTTGAGATTTTTGATTTTTTTGTGATTTTCGAATATTCCTATTTTTTGGTATTTTCTGTGTGGTGTGGTGATGTGATGTCTTCTGGAGATGAGAACGAGCCTTGATATTCAGAGTAAAACTCAACAACATAATCATTCCTAGGGGAGTAATATGTAGAGGTGACGATGTCAGAATCATCCCTAGGTTTTTGAATATCCTCAAAATTTTCAATCTTAGATCCAATCCTTTCCTCATTCATTTTTATGTCTGAGCCACCATAGATTGAAATTAGTCGATCGGCGAATTTTTGAAATCTATCCTCCAATAATTCAAATCTTTTATTTATCCTCTAAATATCACTCTCAAAATTCTGTTCATGATCAATCATGGGAGCAATCGATTTATGTTCAATAATTTCATCTTCCATTTTCCTGTACGTGCTGAGAGGAGAATTTCTTTGAATATCCGATATATGATCATTATTTTCTAAAATTTTCTCCTCAAAAATTATGGAAGGAGGTTGCTCAGTGAAGGGTTTTGCGAAAATGTGTAGGTCTCGTACTCAACATGCCGTGACTCGAGCATGTCATCCTGGTTTGAGTAGAGTCTACTTCCATGGTCATGATTAATCGTATCCTCAAATAATGGAGTCATACAGGGTTCATATGTGTCGATATTGTCCATGTGGTCCTCTGTATGTAAAGTCTGATCGAATGAGTGATATTCGGGTTGGTCAATAGGAATTTCATCATTACGGTCAATCCAACGTCGATGATCATTAAGTGCAGGTCTTTCCATCTGGGTTTGGTTTCTCGGCCATTCATGAAACTCAAAGGTATTTTGATCTTGAAATGTTTCATTAGCGAAAAACCGAGAATAAGATGGTTCGGTCCAAGATGGTAAAGGGTCATGTACGGTCGGATGATTCGAGAAGGAATTCAATGAGGGAGCCAAATTCATCCGCGGGTGAAAGTCTCCCGCAAATGTTGGAGGATTATTGAAAGAAGAGGATGTATTTGATTTGGGACTAACCGAGACAAATTCATTTTCATAGTATATATCTGATGGATTTTCAGATAAATGTTCGGTCATTTTTGAAAGATCTGAAAGAAATGATGGA
The DNA here is from genome assembly GCA_037367405.1 of Ottelia alismoides. NCBI lineage: Eukaryota > Viridiplantae > Streptophyta > Magnoliopsida > Alismatales > Hydrocharitaceae > Ottelia > Ottelia alismoides. The sequence continues at coordinate 31,259 of JAZKJV010001196.1, read as the reverse complement.
TTGGGTCTGCAAGGATTTCTATGATTTGGAAAAAGTTCCATGATGAGATTTAAATCAAGAAAAGAGGGATGATTGCACGGGATAGTCAAAAGAAATTTTATCAAATGTGCGGCTTTTGATCTTCGATATCGATTCACGCACAACAATGCAAACGCAAATCAAACCCCGAGTTCACCAACTCACACGATGAAGCCGTAAGAGTTCGTCTATTATCTTTTCAATTTTAAGTTGGTGATAAATCAATCTTGGAAAGAATTTAGCGAGCTGTTAGGTGCTGAAATTTTCTTTAAGACTGTCTCGAGTTCGTACGACTAGTTGCATGTACTTTTAGCCAGTATAGGTGTAAGTACGGACCGTAAAATGACTACCCATGTTAGTTAAGGACGGAGCCTTACGCAGTGTCCCTTAAACCACCCGCTCTGCTAAGGAAGTCTGGACCGATTACCAGCTACCCGTGTTCCTCACTGAGAAATAGCTAATTCTTTTAAAACCAGTAGTCTGAATGAAAATATCAGAGCTTGGTTCTAACCTTAAGTGTCATCTCTCGCTCACTCAGAAAAATAAAAACATCCAAGGTTGGGGTTACTCTCCCACAAAAATTCTTGATTTTATGGGTTAATTTGAATTTGGCTACTTTTAGCTGTCCCAGTTTTAATTAGGCAATCACTGAGTGCGAAGAAATACATGTCTACTATCCAGTCCTAATTTTCTTTTAGAATTATGTGACAAAATAAGAGGGAGAAATTCAGGAAAAGCCGATGCACGTGAAAAACGATGATGTATGCTTAGTTAAAAGTCTTACAGTGAATCCTCACAATCTCCATGTGGGATGCTAGAGAAGAATTGAAATTTAATATATATGAAATGCAATTCGATGAAAAGCCGCACCTAATCAGAAAGTTCTATTAGCGGGGAAGAATTGATTTAAATTTTTGGCTAAATTGAATGATCTATGTGCGTCTCAGTTTAATAGTGAAGTATGGCTTAATCCTATGAGCACAATAAAAAATTAAAATGCTCTAAGAGCCGTATGTGCAGGTCTATCCTAATCGCCACTCAAGTCAGGCCCCACCCTCACCGGAGAGTGAAACAGGCCACGACACACCACAGAATAAAGTTAGATGTTTTTAACACACACGAGGGTCCAAACGGACACCGTTGTAAATGAGCAATTAATTACAGAAATTTAAAATTTGCAGAAATTAAAAACCTAGACTCTACGCTCTCTCATGACTCGACTCGATCTTAAATTATTTGCGGCTTTTCGGAAGTCGGTGAAGATGCTTCGGTTTCTTGAAAAACCGCTCCACCTACGCCGGGTACCTTGTAAGAAAAATAAGAGAGATATTGTAAGAGAGTGACTCAATAAAATATAAAAAATAAATGCCGAAAATAAATGCCGAAAAAAAATATGGAATTTACAATGATAAATTCGGGGGTCAGACTACCCGAATGCGGAAAACCGAACGAAAATTTTTCAAAACACAAAACTAAGCCGTTTGCCTCCCCAGCAACAACGCCATCTGACGAGTCTGAAAAATGTTGTGTTAATAAGATGTGTTTATGTTGATCGTAAAAAAAGGTGATTTGATTTTGTTGTGTGTTGTAGGCGGCAATCGAAATCGGTCAAGAATATAACCACACAAAATATTTGTCAATTTAATGAATGCAGTTTTTATGTTTATTTTACTTGGACAAGTCCTAAGGTCAAACACAAGGAGGCAAAGGAACAACCTAGAGTTATGTCTATCAAAATTAGTGCGCAGTTTTTGAGGCGGTCTTTTTTTGTAGTTTTTAATGCAATAAAGGATACAAAATGCAATTTTGGCCTATTTTAGGGACTAAATGGAAAAATTGATCAAACATTGTCCGAAAAAAATGAAACTTGGCCACGATGCAAAATATGATGAAATGAATGCACTGTAATTTTTTTGGAATTTTTGGATGCAATATGAATTGTTTATGAATTTTTAAATGCAAACAAAATGAATTTCAATATTTAATTATAATAAATATTAAATGTAATTATTTTCAAGGAACAAAATTATCTTTGATCTATCACTAGGTGATTGATCTCAGAAAAATCTCAAACCTCGAAAATGTGAGATCTAATACCTATTAAAAATCAAACACTGGAATATGCAAAATGATTTTTACAGAACAAAATGCAATTCTTTTTGTGCACAATGTCAAGCATAATTAACTCTACAATATGTGATTTTTTAGGAATTTTTGAGTGACGGTTAATCAATGGCAAATTTAAGAGCACAAAATGGGCAAAATATGTAATTTTCCACAAGATAATTAATTATTAATTAATCATCGATCACAAAAATATCCACAGTATGCCAGAACGTTAAGAATTAAAAGACGAACATCATGCTATTTTTTGAATAATAAAATAATGCAATAAAGAGGTTCAAAACTAAAGGTAGAGTTAGGGGTAAAGATGCAATATAAATATAATAAATAAAAGTGCAGGAGGGGGACCTAATTGTAATTACCAAGAATACTGGGGGTTTTCTGCAATTTCACCAGGGGTCACATGCCAAGCACGTGACCCTGGAGCTCTGGACTTTTATGCAAATACAAGGAACACCGGGGTCTTCTACGTAATTTACCCACACAGTCAGGTACGGAGCACGTGACCCGTGGGGATTATGTAGGCGCTGACGTTCCCCCACGCACGTGCCTCGCACGTGTGGGGAGTTTCGGGGATGGGGCGCCCGGCCGAGCAGCGGAGACGTGGAGCGATGAGCTGTGCCACCGGAGACTGGTGGCGGTGATGAGCTTGCGGAGGTGGCTGACGCGTTAGGTGGTGTGCGGTGAGGCATCGCGGTGGTGCGAGGGAGGATCTGGCGGGGTTGCTCGGCCAAGGCGGAGGAAAGTCGGGTGGAGGGTCAGCTCTGGTGATTGGCGATGAAGCTCCAAGCAGTTGTTGGAGTCGTTGTCAAAGTCGGGGTCGCAAGGCGGCGTAGGAGTTGGTTATCGATGACGGCGGGGTTGCAAGGCAGTGTAGCAGGTGATGATGATGAAGCTCGTAGGCGTACGATGGTTGTCGGCTCAACGAGAAAAACTCGGAGCGGAGCAGCTAGGTCGGGAAGCGCTACGACGAGGGAGGCTTCCCTCGGATCACATTGGCTGGAGAAGGAGATGCTGTCACCATCATCCTTTCGCAGAGGTGAATCGGCGGACGAATGGAGGAGGAGCGGATGTGCTTCTTAAATTGGGTCGGGGTAGGAACGTTGGTGATTCACGATCTGGGATGGCGATTTGATGAGGCGAGATGCGAGGGAGAGGATCTGGGACGAGGGTTCGCGATCGGGAGGAGATGCGACGACGACAATAAGATCTGGTTGGAGAAAACGCTGGCGAAGATCACGGGAGCGGCTGCGGTATCCTATTTGGGAAAGTGTGGGGTTGAAGACGATGAGTAGGGGCCGTTCGATGGGCCGAGATCGAACGGCCCTGCTGTGGCCACGTGGCGGATGAAAGGGACAAGGCGAGGCACGTGCTTCGCATGTGCATGGTTATTTATTTATTTTTATAAAACTTAATTAATAAAAACATCAAAAGTGGCATACACGTGGCATCTTCAGGAGTTGCCACATGTCAGCACCAGAAAAATCATAAAATAAATATTTTGTAAAATAAAAATAAATAGCAAATGACCTCGGATAGAAAAAGTTTCTTCACGAAAATTGCTCGTCTCGATGAGATCTACAACTTTCACAAAGACATCAAAACCAAAATAGATAAAATGCACAAAGTGATATTTTTGGGGCATCCCATGTACATAGAATACCTTTATTTTTGGGTTTTATAATTTTTATGTCATTTTTAAACCAGACAAAAATTCGGAAAAAATATGGTAAAATCAAAGATAAATAATTACACATTAATCTAATTTTTTAGACTTTTATTAATTGATAAAATATGTACATAAAATATCAGGTAAAAAACCACTACAATAAAAATGTACAAAAGAGGCCCAAAACCCAACTTTCACATATGAGCTCTGATTCACTTGAACTTGGTCTTGTTTTGAAGGTAATTGAGTGTACGTTAGTTCAAAAGTGAGTACGATTAAAATGGACACTGGATAGGGAAGATATGAGGTTTTTAGTCTGAAAATCCTGAAACTAGGGTTTGGGTTTTAGGTCCATTTGTTTGGGTTAGTGAGTTTTTTTTTGTATTTTTCATTTATTCTTGTTAGTGATATGTACGCAGTGGAGGTGGTTTTGTAGTATTCGGAGTTAGCATGACTTAGTAAAAAATACGGGTAGTTAGGCTATTTACAGGACAATTTTGGCTGTGATTTTTGGCTTCTTATTTTGTGCAGAAATTCGTGCTAAAATGTAATTATTATGAAAACATGCATGAATGCTAATTATGCAGAATAGATGCAGAAATGCTGTTGATTTTAAGGGATTAGATCTTAATAAATGAGATTTAGAGTGATGAATCAGAGATTCATCAGGGAGTAGGGGGAGGGGGAGGCGTGGGGGTAGAGGGTGACTAGGGAGTGAGGGGAGGAGGCAAGGCAGGGGGCAGTAGGAGCAGAGGAAGGGGGAGCGCATGGGCGCGGGGGCAGGGGGAGGCATAGGGGGTGGTGGAAGCAGGGGGAGGGGGAGGAGCACAAGCGTGGTGGTAGGATGGGGAGGCGTAAGGGCGCGACAGGAGCAGGGAAGGGGGAGGCGTAGAGGTACGGGGGGAGGGGCCGACACGGGGGAGAGGGGAGGAGGCAGGGCAGGAGGAGGCGCATGGGGAGGGGGAGGTGCGGGGGCGGTAGGAGGAGGGGGATGGGGAGGCGCGGGGCTGGCAGGGGTAGAGGGAGAAGCTCGGTGTAGAGGTTTCGGCCTGGGGGTGGGGGTGGAGGCTAGGGCAGGGGGAGGCGCTCGGGCAGATGGGAGGCGGCGCGAGGGCGGGGAAGGAGCTCAGGGCGGAGGGCATACTTGGGGGCAGAGGAGGAGACGTATAGGAGAAAGAGGATGGGGAGGAGGAAGAGAAGGGGGAGAAGAGGAAGAAGATGGGGAAGGAGGAAGAAAGGATGACAAAATGACCTTTTCAGTCTTTTTTAAACTAATTCCCATTGTGTCCCAAATTTAACGTCCGTTTGCATTGGGAATGAATGTCAACTAACCTGAGGGGCACAAGTGATAGAACGACAAGAAGTTGGGGTTCACAACTGATATTCCCAAAAAGGGAGGGGCATAACTGAAATTGCAAGATCTCATAGGGGTACAACTGATAAAAACCCTTATTTTTACCTATGTAAATAACACATTGAAATCATTAGAAATCACATAAATAAGCATATTTAATTATTAACATTTCTTATTTTCAAAACTTTTTTATTTGAAATCATTTTATATTTTATATTTAATTTATTATACATTTTTTATCATTTTTTGTCATTTAGCAGTTTAGTCCTGCAGCTGGCCACACTCTGATTGGTTGAACCCGAGTTTGTTAACCCGAGTTAACTCTCCAATCTTTAGCCTGCTCGCCAGATTTTTTTCACCGATTTTCTTGTTCACTTTAGACACTAACTCCACTTGCTTTCTTTTTCTATTTTTAGCCCTAACAACTATCTCAATCGTCAGATCATTAACTCAGTCTTCCATGCCTCAAGTTGCATGTTATTCAAATTCAAAAATCTGATTTTCACCACACTAATTTATAGCTTCAAATCCCCATCTGCTCTGGCTGATCCATTTTTGCGCGGTTTTTTCGCCTAAGGTTCAGCTTGGGAGGAGCGAGTAGTGACAAGACCCATCCACCGCAACTGGGAGTGCGTTAGATCTGTAGCAGAATGTGATCCATATGTCATTGGAGATGTTAAGTCTCTCAGTCTTTCACCCAAATCGAGGAATAAGCCTCGTTCTTCCACCCATTGGTATCTTAGGTAATTTTCTTTTCATTTTAGCTTTTAAATCTATTTTGACTTATGTTTATTAGTTTAAATCCGACCAACCTCATCTTCCTCCGATCAATTTGAATGAAGGTGCTTCGGTCGTCGATTTCACCATTTTAGCCCCACTGCACCATCACCCCAAACTTCTTCATCTTCCCCCATATCTGTCTACCTTATATCCACTGCAGATTTGAGCATCACCTCCCCTTTCGATCACCCATCACCATAGTCCCCATTCACTTCCATTTTATCGTTGTTTCTGCCTAATAAATCTGCTAGAGTGCCTCCTCAGAGCAATAAATCTCTTTGCAGGGTCTACGAGCATCATCTGAGTATAGATAGCGAGATCTGGTGCAGAACTTGAGCTGTAGAACATCTTCAGCTCCGGATTGCATATCACAAACTTTCGAGCTTCAAATCCATATCCCCTCGATGTGGGAGGACAACATGATTCTCCAACGATCATCAGGAGTAGATCTAGATAGAGATCAACTGAGATTAAATAATTAAAAAATTTCCCTCGAAGTCCATCTCAACACATATCATGTGCACCGGCACACACCTCTTTTGGGGAAATTGCATGATTATCCCATGCCTTATATTTTTCAGTATATTAAATAAATTCTTTTCGTTTCAGTCCTTGTAAAGCCGTATTTAATTTTGTTTGTTAATATAGTTTAATAAAATGTTAATTACATTTAAAAATTCCCCAAAATCATCTCAGGTTCCTGTTAATCATATTTGTTTGCAATTTAATTGATTTCAATATTTTTAATTAATAAAAAACATCTTAGTTTCATTTTGTTTGCAAAAAATAATTATTATAATTTATATACTTTTTTGAAAAATTATAATAAAGTTTGTGTTTATTTATTTTGATTTGTTTTAATTTTTGTATGGGCTTCACTTTTAGTTCCTTATAAAAACAAAAAAATCATAACATATTAAAAACACTAAAATTCATGTAAATTAAAAAAAACAAAAAATTCATAAAATTGCATTATGTAAATAATGAATTCAGCATTTTTGATTTTATTTCTTATTTTAAAATCATAAAAGCATCTACATTATTTTTATTTCTTGTTTTCCTATTTTTAATTATTTTGAAATTCTTAAAGATTAATAAATCAGTAAAAAATATTAAAAACACAAAAATAATTTATTTGAATTTTCTTGGACATTTTTCTTTATTTGAAAAATATAAAAGGGTGTGCTTACTTATTTCTACATTTTTATTTCTTAATCTTTTATTTTGAAAATAAAAAAAACATTTTCAAAAATTAAAAATACTAAAAACAACAAAAATCAGAATGCTATTAAAAAATTAAAAAAAATAAAATTTATAAAAAAATTAAAAATACAAAATCCTATCAAAAACTAATTGTTGCACATTGAAAAGTTTTCTTTTATTTCATTGTTTATCTTTGATTTAAATAACCTTGGGATTTGTAGCCTCCTTGAGTTCAATAATGTATGCTACAGAAATAAATAAATAGCAAATTTCTCTTTGTTACATTTATTTTATTTTTAGCTTTAGAAATAAAAAATAATTATTGTTTGATGCTTCTTTGGGTTGCGACGACATTTTCATCTTGTGATTAATTCCCTTTAATAGAAACCTGAAAAGTTGTGTTTAACAAGTACCTTAGAAAACTTACAATCGAGAGATGGAAGAACACTTTTGCGGTAAAGAAACAAAGGACAACGACGGCTAGAATGTCATCTTGATTGGTCTAAGTAGAATACTTCGTACACACGCATGATTCTTTTAGACAGTGACCTAACTTGGACAAGCACCATGCACGTAGCTCTTCGTTAATGAGGTGGTGAGGAGGTAGAATCCTTTGGCTCAGACTAGCACGATGGTGGAAACATACGTCCTCTAAGGAGGGTAGTGCATCTCAACCTAGTCTAGTGGTGTTGACGTCTACGAACGGGATGCTGTGGGTTGCAATAAAGCTTCAAAAGAGGGATAGTCTACTGGCTCAAGGAGAAAAACTCCTTATGTACATGTTGCACCATGTGTATATGTCAAAAAAGAGAAAAAAAATGCAGAATCTCCAAAAGTAGACATGCCTGATTAAACAATAAAATGCATGCCGGAGTGCATATACAAGTATAGAAAAATAAGAAGAGCTTCAAAGGTTGCAGCTGGATGACTTGGCTACACTGGTCAATCATCCTAGGATATGTAGCTACACTGGCTACCATCCATTCTTCTCTCCACCCCCTTCTTGAGCCGGTTGCACTTGAACTTAGAAGGGAACACCCCACTCCTCGAGGAAAGTGTTACTGGACTGGGGAATTAGAGTTACCTTGTTAGAGGAGGTTGTTTCTTTGCTATTTCTGATGTGGAGAGCTATATTCACAGTAAGATTCATAGTCAATGGAATTTGCTTATGATGATCTGTTCTGACATGACTGTTGAGGCGTCCTCAATAGAAGACTTGTGGAACTTAAAAGCTGTTAGGTCTTAAAATCAGATCCCAATAAGGTTCTGCCACATTATTAATCCAAAGGTTGAGTCAAGCTCCATTTTCACCTTTTGTTCATGACCTTGGTATGGAACCCAATTTCATTTCACTTTTGCATTTCATTTTAGTTGCTCGGGGATGAGCAAGTTTTAAGTATAGGGGGTCGATAAATCTGTGATTCATCACTCTTAAATTTGAAAATAGAGCTTTGTTCCCGAGTAATTAGCTACATTTCATCACTTATATTGCATAATTAACATTCATGCATGTGTAAATAATATCTGCATTTTAGCATTCATATTTGCATTAAATAAGGAGCCAAATACACTTCTAAATATTCACATGTATATTTTCTAAATTCAGATATTTATATCTATTTTACACTAACTATCCAATAAAATTAACTTTATAGTGTATATATTACCAACACAAAAAGAAAAAAATGTCAAAAAAACAATAACTTGTAAAATTGACCAATAAAACCAAAATCCAATTTTAAAAGTAAGAACCTTAAAATGCACATATCTCTCTCATATGTTATCCAATTTAGGTCTACTCAGTTTTAAAGTAATATACATTCAAAGACCTTCAAAACAAGATCAATTTCATTAAAATCGAAGATCATGGCAGCTCCTGGAGCTACCACGTGTCACCTATTTTTATCGTTTTTATTTATTTTATTTTAATAGTTTCAATTTATTTTAATTAATTAATTATATTTATTATTATTTTAAATAATTAAAAATAACACGCCACGTGGCTGCACCCCTGTGTGCCACGTGGTGCCTCCATTTCTCTCTCCCTCTCTCACGTTTTATTCCTGCAAAACCATGCACGCACCTCCCCCTCTCCCCCCTCCCCTTCCTATCATGCATCCCACGCACCCGCCCATGTCGCGCGGTATGGGTCACCACCTCCGCGCACCTGCTCTACCACTTCTCGCACCTCTTGCTGGTCAAAACACAACCGCCACCCCTTCCCTTTGCTCGACTCCGTGCGCAACAGTCGCACCCACGTCTCCCTCTTCCTCCCGTCTCGTGCGCCAACCACCCATAAAAGGGTCCCACGCCCTCCATCATTCGATCATCCACCATTAGAGAAGTAAGGCCCATCTCTTCTTCCTTCTGTGGTGACAACACAGATTGAAGGATTCTCGAGCTATTATGACCCATCCAACCTATTCGCGGTGAGATCCACAGGTTCACCGCCCTCTGTTGTAGCTCTATCGTGAGATACCGAGCTCCACCCTCCCGAGGCGTGTGAGCGATGACTAGGAAGCTCTAAGATGTCATTTCCCAGGCGACTCGTTCATCCCCTTCTGGTAAACTTCCTTCTTTTCTTTCCTCTCTCCTCCTATTTTTTCTCCACCTTGGATTCCCTTGTTTTGCTACTTTTCCTTTGTTTCTCCTCCTTTCTACCTTCGTTTGACCATCGCCCACATTGCAATGTTTGTCTCCTACTGGGAGCCGCCAAGAAGCTCCGCATGCACCACCGTCTGACGATAAGCTGCCATAACCTTTCCACCATCCCAGCTCTCAAGCTTCAGCGACAAACCTTCTTCCACCCACACCACCTACTTGTCACCGTCTCTGCTTTAACGTCGTTCACCACTTCGCCCCCGTGCACCCCTCACCGCTGTTTTCCTCGTAGGTTGCCACCATTGCCTGCTGCAGCCCTCCAGGCCGTGTCGCTTACCACGACCGCCGTATCTCCCGTGTGTCGCCGTGCCCTCCAGCTGCCCTTGACCAGAGCTGCTTCATGTTACAGACCTGCAGCACCTCACGTAACCCCGTTCCGCCTGCTAGCAATCATGCCTCTAACCGCCCTGGTCGTCCTCCTACGAGCATGACTGCACCGAGTTCAGGCCTTGCACATGGTCAAGCCCCAGCTCTGCCTCCTTGGCCGTGTGAAGATTGAGGCATCTCTGCTCCAGCTGTAGGAGTGCAACCGACCCTTGCCGCCTTGGTTCTAGTATAGGGAACCACTACGAGCACGCTGCCTCTGCACCTTCTCCTCCTCGCCTTCCAGCAGCGGGAGCACGTTGCCTGCAACTTGTTTCATCCGCGAGCCCCCTACGAAGCTCCACCGACACCCTCAGGCATTCGCAAATAATGCGTGCATCCCTGCTCCAGTAGGGCAGGTGAGGTGCACGTACCCCAAGGAAAAATTGCAAGAAAGCCTCCCTACTTTTCTATATTCAGCATTCGGTCCCGACACCTGGAGATCACATGCAACAGATGCTCCCACCTAGTGGATGATTGCGTCAAACACCCTGAGTATCTGGAGAATAACACCTGCACCCCGTCGATCTGGAGCGCATGTGGGAAGCACTTGACCCATGGAAATTTTGCACCTCTACCCCTGCAAGTTCTGGTAATAGCATTTGAGTCCTTGTCAGCATATTTTGTTTTTATCAGTTTTATTTTTGAATGCATTTAGGCCCCTGTGTTTACTTGTTAATTTGAGTGTTCATTTAGCATCGTTTTCTGATTTTAAAAAGTGTGCTTTGTAGAGAAACTCATGCTCTATCATTGTGAATATTGATTATATTTTTATGACAATGTTTTATTTAATATAATTATTTTGATGGAAAATAGCATATTTCTCCCACTATTTTTATCAATTGATTATTAGATTAATCGTTGCTATTGAAATTACCAAAAATTTACAATAAGTATTAAGTAGTTCTACTTTGTGCCTAAAAATAACATTATTTGCACATATAAATAGGTTGCAATAAATTAACTGGTATTTCGCTTAATTGATTTTTAACAAGTCATAAATTAATTGTTTTCGAGATCTAGTTCTTTTTATAGATTAATATCACATAGAAGTATCTAGGATAATTTTTATCTCTGAAAATAATTTAATTTGGTATTTATTAAAATTAATTTTATGAAAATCACCCTACATTCCTATTTAATTTGTAGTTAATTCATATCGAGTTGAAAAATTCCAAAAAAATTACAGTAGCTTAATTTCATCATTTGTCACATTCTGGCCAAGTTTCATAAGTTTCAGACTTGAATTTATTGAAAATTGCATTTATGGTCCTTAAATTAATCTAGAATTGAATTACACAAAAACCCTAAAAAATATTCTCCTGAAAACCTAGCATATAGATCGATTTTAAATTAATCTAAGGAGAAAGTTGCCTCCCTGACTTCGACCTTGGGCTTGCCCAATTAAAATAAAAATTGTCGCTTATTAAAAATTGAGAAATTAATTAAAGTGGTTTTTGATAAATCCAATTTTCCCTACTACAACAAATACATTCATTTTAATCGTTAATAAAGTTGAATTAAGAGGGCGATTTCCAGGATTTTTTAAATGACACCGTTGTCGGGGAGGCACAACTTAAGTTAATTTTTGGATCATTTAGATTTCAGGTTTTCCATCTCCGGGTAGTCTGATTCCTGATTTATCTTGTGAATATTTCTCTGTTTATTTATTTGTTTATTCTATATCGTTCTCTTTGATCATTGTTTATTTTTGTGCGAGGAATACGGGGCATTGAAGGCGATTCTCAAGGTGAGCTGAAGAACCAACATCGATTTGAATTGAGTGGCTTTGAGAGAATTTGTAAAAAAATCATTTAAAGCGGTTCCCGTTTAGGTTCTCACGTGTGTAATTGAATAATAAAAAGACTCTTATGTTGTGTTGTTGCTTGACGTAGACTAGGTCATGCACTCGCATCTCTTAGAACTTTCTTAGGACTGTTTGTGCTCGCAATATCTAGGACCACACTTCACCATTAAAAGACGCACTTAGATCGTAGAACTTAGGCAAATTTAAACTCGTTCTTCACTCGCTAATAAAACTGCTTGATTAGGAATGGATTTTCATCGATTGCATTCATTTAGTATAAAATTTCAATTCTATTGTCCATTCCGTATATAGAGCACCATGCATCGTCTTTTCTCGACTCCTTCCCCCTTGGTTTTCTAACTTAGGATTAAAGGAAATAGGGACTGGATGATAGGCATGCCTTGTGTGTTGGATTAATCAAGTGGTCATCTAACTTAAAATTGGGACTGCTAAACAAATTGACCAAAAAATCAACATAAAATTGGAAATTCTGTTTGCGGGAGAATAACCCTGACCTTTATTTTTGGTTGAGTGGGGGTACAGAGTGTGTGTGCACACCCTAAGAGTCAAAATCCACGCCTTTTATATCACGTACCCCGATCGTAGCAAATATCACAAGCTGAACTACTATAGGTTCAACTGAACACTACCAAGTAGCCCCCGCCTGCTTCGACAGGTAGATAGGGGTGAAGCAGCGGTGCACCACGATAAGTTGCTAGTAACCTTTCGGGGTGAAGTTATAAGCCTTGTCAGACTCTGCCTACTTTGATAGGTAGATAGGGGAAGGTCCTTGAACTTCTCAGATGGTGATAGGAGCGAAGAAAGGAAGGGCATTGGTATCTTAAGCAACAGGTTAAACATGGGAGACACATCTGGCTTTGAGCCGACTTCCCATTAGGCTATCATGTTATCCTTGCTATCTGCTTGAAAAATCACACTTAAAATCAACCAGATTAATCAGACCCAGCTTGGTCCTCCACCGTGTTGAGTGTGAACTCAAGATTTGTGATTCAATTGTTTGCTTTAGGTAGGAATCAAATCTTATCTTTACACACTTGTGCTCCTGATTCTTTTGCCATCAAAGATGACTTACTGGGGGATAACTATTCAATCTTTGCAAATCTCTCATTGAACCCCTCACGAAGTGCGTCTTCATCGGCCCAAGTGCAACTTGGGCCAACTTGATCTCATGAACCTCTTGAGTTCAGGAACTCTCACTCCTGGGATGGTTACCCTCAAACCATTTCTTTCTCTCCTCTCATCTCTCTGAGGAAGACCTTCACCTCGATGAGCATATCTTCATTCCTAACTCTTCTTCTAATATAGACCACATTGTTGTATCAGGTGAAGAAGATAAACCCATGATGCCTCTTAAGAGACCTCCTAATGAAGAGGAATACATAGATGATCCTATGCATCAAATCCTTGTCCATCTAGCTAGAGAAGAGCAACTGAACACAGATCTTATGGCTAGGATGGTACATGTGATTGAGATGGGTGGAATAGACAGACCGACGGTAGATGCCTACAATCCAACTGAGAATGAGATACATAGTTGGCTCGTACCTGAGGTACCACCAGAGGCATTTGAGCTAAAGCCCCATTTCCTATGGCTGCTACCGAAGTTTAATGGAAATGCCATAGAAGAACCATATACTTTCCCAAGAGACTTCGAGTTGGTGTGCAACGGCCTTAGTCACCCTAGGGTTGGACAAGATTACATCATACTGAAGGCTACCCCATTTGCCTTAGGAGATAAGGCTGCCCATTGGCTGAAGAAGAATAGGGTTAGATGTACAACTTGGATGCAATTCAAAGATTTATTTTTGAAGAAGTTCTACCCACTCAGTAGGACTAACTAGATGAGGACAAAGATTGCTAGTTTTTCCCAGGTCCCCCACAAGCCATTCCATGAAGCCTAGGATAGATTCAATGATTTAATACAAAAATACCCTTGCCATGGCATTAATAAGGTGATCTTAGTCCAGACCTTGTTTTGTGGTATGACCCCTGAAACGCAGGGATTAGTGAGTGCATCCTATGGATGTAGCTATCTAAATAAGAACGAAGATGCTGTATGGAAGATCCTAGAGTAGATGACAGAAACAGGCAGATCTTAGGCCACCAGGGCCTTTCAGTTGCCTCCTTCAAGCCTATCTAATGAGACATCTAGGAGGACTGTAGTGGATCCAACAAATGACCTAATCCCTAGCATGGGGATAATAGCTGATAAGATCGCCATGGTAGAACAGATCCACAAGAGGGTCACTGACCTTGAGGCACTTTCACGATTGCCAAAAAAAAGTGAAGGAATTGACTGAGAATGTAGCCAAGATTTGACTACCTGCCCCTTCTACACCACCTGTACCTATACATCGAGTTCATCTAATACAAGAACATGTACATGGGCCTCAGAGCAACTGGGTTGAGGAGCAGCAATACACTCAGCAGGAACAACATACACCCCCATAGGTGGAGTAAGTCTACGAAGAGCCTTCACAGGTGTTTGAGATTATTAGGCTATGGTACAACCATGAACCCATCGACAGACAGTCGGGAATAGGGAATGGTCAGCCACACCGACCATCCCTAGCTTACAAGGAAACCAGCTCCATCCCCACACCGCGCTTTGTACATTCTCATCCAGAACAAGGATACTAGCCTCAACAACACCAACAACAACGCACGTTCCACTTGGGCCAGCAGGGCTTCCCACCACCTTACACCTAACAGTCCCACCCACAACAATACCAACAAGGCTAGCAATGCCAATATAAACAACAAAATCACTCATCCTCTAGTTAGCAGCAGCATGCCCTGCCCACTAGTGAGTTGGAGTCCCTCACCTTGGCCATCCAGACTTTGACGGATAGGGTTCAACATATATAGAATGATTACCATGATATAAGAACAGATCTGAACTGTGTCTCACACCACCAGGATCAACATATGACACCAAAGACCCTAATTTCCGCTCAAGTTTAGGCCAACCCAAATAGCCTGAATCAGGATCAACATTGACCAAGAGATCAATTAAATTATTCAGATTATTCTCTATCTTAACATGATATCCTTTCGTATGATAATGTTAATCATATGTCCCTCAGGAGCAGAAGGACTGTGATCATACCTGATCGGGCATGAGAACATGAGGAAGAGGCCATCATGTTTCTACCTGAGGAGAACTTGGAGGCAGAGGAGCAACATCACCACCACCATCATTGACAACAACAGAATAAGAGGATTTAAAAGTCCTCAAAACACCAAGGAAAAAAGAAGGTGAGGAACACCAACAATGAATCAAGTGAGCCTGATGAAGAGCCCACAGTTCCATCTGAGGAGGATGTATCGGGAGTAGCAGTAGATGCACCACTTGTTTCGTTTCATGAATTTCTTTCCATTCATAGTAAGTGTCAGAGTTAGAGCCAGAGTCCCAGTCCTGTACAAAACTCAATTTTCCATTTGAATGAGAACATTTCAATTTTAGAATATGAGTTGTCATCAATAATTCCTTTCCCCCGTGCCCTTAAGGTTGGAAATAAGAATCCAAAAAATCCAAAAAGATGACCCTGAGACGGCTATCAAGGTCACAATCCCCTTTGATAAGTATGTGGATATGACATATGCATTTCAGAAGTACCTTAAGGTGAGATACACATCTACTAAGGTTAGTAGGAAAACCAGAAGCCATGTTGAAAAGCACTTTTTTTCAGTAGACACTACTTGCGCCATCAAGAATGCGTTTTCAAGGAAACGAAGGGACATGGGTGCCCATTATGTGGTGAGTCATATTGATGACACTTCATTTGCACTCACTCTCCTAGATAATGGATATTCAATCAATCTGATGCCAACAACCCTCTATGAGCAACTAAATCTAGGACCCCTTAGGAAATCCTGAGCTCTGCTCCAGTTTGCAGACAATTACACTAAGAGGTCTAAGGGAGAATTGAGGAAGATTATCATCGAAGTCGAGGGTCGGGATCACATGGTGGACTTTATAGTCCTGGATACGGAGACCCCCTTGAAATTGGAGAGATTCCCAGATCACTCTTGGAAGACCCTTCCTTAGAACAACATGGGCCTTATTTGATTATAAGATCGGGAAAATTCAGTTCCAAACTCCAGACGGAGATGAGGAACTTGAGATGAAGCAGACAAGGTGGTAGAGACCAGATTTTAAATCAAGCACCGAGTACACTTTGTCAGAAGCAGACCGTGTTCGTGTAGACACCATTGGGTCATGGAGACAAAATCCAGCTAGCACCGATGAATCTATCTCCGCTGGAGAGAATCTCGTACATGAGATAAGTTTACGAGATCCTTAGGAACGAACACAACACATATCCTACATAGAATGCATCCTCCTACATCTTTGATGACATAGAGGCCCAGCTGGGCCTATAAGTCCTTCCATCTTTAGGATAATCAGAAGATGAGGATGATGAGTCGGACGTGGCTTCCACCGATTGCTTGGATACTTTTGACGATCTGACACTGGAGCTGAACCAATTGGTGGCAGTTACTTCAAAGACAGATCCAACCACTACTAGCACAGAGCCATAATTGATTAGGCCAAATTTTCTTGATGACCTCACTTTACCTTAGCTCAAACCATTACCCACAACCCTGAAGTATGCCTTCCTTACAGGACAAGAGAGGAAATTTTCGATCATCATAATTTTGTGATTGACCGAGGATTAGGAATCTTGCTTGCTAGAGATCTTGGAGAAAAACTACAAGGCAATAGGCTGGAACATCTCCAATCTCCACAGGATAAATCCCGCTCTTTTCTCGAACCATATCTATCTTGAGAATGATGCTAAACCCTATCGTGAATTCCAATGCAGGTTGAATCTAAATTTACGAGAGGTAGTGAAGAAAGAAATCGAGAAATGTTGCGACGTGGGTTTTAATTACCCCATCTCCGATTCCAAGTGGGTGGCACCTATCCATGTTGTCCCGAAAAAGTCGAGAATTCAGACAACCACAAATGAGGATGGAGAGGAAATTGTGACACGAATACCCATGTCATGACGTGTTTGTGTGATTACTGACGCTTAAATGCTGCAACGAAGAAGGATCATTTCCCCTTACCATTTATCTATCAGATCTTAGAAATATTAGCGAGAAAGGAATTCTTGTTCTTCTTAGATGGGTTTTCGGGCTACAACCAAGTATTTATCGCTCCTGAGGACTAGGAGAAAATCACATTCACATACCCCTTTGGTACCTATGCTTTCAAGTGCATGCCCTTTGGGTTATGCAATGCTCCCGGTGCGTTTCAAAGGTGCATGACTGCAGTATTCGCCGAAATGGTCGGTGAATTCCTGAAAGTCTTCATGAATGACTTCTCGGTCCATGGTGATTCCTTTGATTCCTATCTTAGAAATCTGAACTAAGTCCTCAAAAGATATTGTGAGGTCAATCTGGTGCTCTCCTGGGAGAAAAGTCACTTCATGGTGACAGAGGGCATTGTGGTGGGGAATGTCATCTCCAATAGAGGAATGGATGTTGACCTTGCCAAGGTGGACGTGATCAGATGACTCCAACCACCAACAAGCGTAAAATAATTGCGGTCATTCCTCGAAAATGTTAGATTGTACATAAGATTTATCAAAGATTTTTCGAAGATTGCCTGACCGCTAACTGAGCTTTTAGGCAAAAACATGGAGTTTATTGTTGATCACAAATGTCTTGATGCCGTTAAGCAACTTCAAGGGATGATCATGGACGCCCTGATCCTACAAGCCCCAAATTGGTCTCTTCCTTTCGAGATCATGACAACTGCCTTAGATTTTGCTGTTGGGGCTGTGCTAGGTTAGAGGCGGGCAGTGTCCCATTTGCTATACACTATGCAAGAAAAGTGCCTGATCGCGCTCATCGTAACTATACAGTTACCGAAAAAGAGATGCTTGCAGTAGTGTTTGCCTTGGATAAGTTCAAATTTTATCTCATCAGATCTAAGGTGATTATGTTCACAGATCATACAACACTATGGTACCTAATGGAGAAGAAGGACGTGAAGGTGCATCTTCTTACGTCGATTTTACTTATCTAGAATTTTGACTTGGACATCAGAGATAAATCTGGAAAGAAGATGCAGTGGTTGACCACCTCTCCCATCTTGAAATTCTTGATACTTCTGATGATACAACTATTCGAGACTCCTTTCCAGACGAGTCATTTTTTGTTATCGACTCACTCCCATGGTATGCCAATATAGTGAACTATCTTGTCTCCAAGAAAGCTCCTGAAGATTGGCCCAAGAGTAGCATAGACCGACTCAAGTCAGATGCGAGACATTACCATTGGGAGGATCCAATCCTTTTCTTTAAAGGACCGGATTGTGTTTGGAGGAGGCGTATTCCTCAGGAAGAATACCAGAGTGTCCTTACTCTTTGTCATAGTCTAGAGGCAGGAGGACACCACTCCGAGAAGAGGATCGCATGGAAGGTATTACAGTGTGGCTTATACTGGCTGACTCTATCTCACGATGCTCTCACCTTTGTGAAGGTGTGCCCAGTATGCCAGCGAATGGGAGGAATCGTTGGTTCCAAGGATGAGATGCCAATGCAGCATGTCATCATTTGTGATGTCTTTGACGCATGGTGCGTCGACTTCATGGGCCCATTCCCGGTTAGCCATGGTTTTGAGTATATCCTTCTTGCGGTAGATTATTTACCAAGGTGGGTGGAGGATATCTCGATCCGAGCTGTAGACAACAAAACTGTTTGTAAATTTATTAGAGATCATATAATTTCTAGGTTCGGGATCCCCAAAGTATTGATATCCGATGGGGGTAGCCATTTTGTAAACTGAGATGTAAAGAAACTTGTGAAAGATTACAACATCGAGCACCGTGTTGCTGGTTCTTACCACCCACAGACCAATGGCATGACAGAGGTGTTGAATAGGGAGGTTAAGACCATATTACAGAAGGTTGTCTGCCCAGACAAGAAGGACTGATCTCAGATCTTGGACCAAGTCCTTTGGGCTTACAGGGTAGCTTATAAGACAACATTAGGAACCTCCCCATTCAGAATGGTATTTGGAAAGCCATGCCATTTGCCGTAGAATTAGTGCATAAATCCTAATGGACAATCAAGAAGGTTAATTGGAACATTAGAAAAGCAACTAGGGGCAAAAACAAAGAGAGATGCATCTGAATGAACTTGTGGAAATCATAAACTGAGCATATGACAATAGTTTGGTGTACAAGGACAAGGTAAAGCATTGGCATGATAGATTTATTAGATGAAGGACCTTTGTTCCTGGACAGAAGGTATGGTTGTTCAATGCGAGGCTGAAGGTTTTCCAAGGGAAGCTTAAATCCAAGTGACAGGACCGTTCATAGTCAGTGTTGCTGATGAGCGCGAAATCCGCCTCTTTAATAAGGTAAATTGTCGTAGTAAAGGAGATGGATTTCAGTCAACAAAAACAATAATCGTTTGAATGTTGTGAAGTATTTTTAACTTGGCAAGTCTAACAAGGTCGAATACAGGGACACGAGCTACTCTATTTCTTTGTCAAATTTTGATCAATCAAGAGCATGTGCGAATGATTTTTCAATTTCTAAGGTCTTCATGAAAATGCACAATAAAAGGTAAGCAGAGTGATGCATGTATTTTTAGTTGCATTTCTGATGCAAATTTAGAGAGATGCATGAAATAATGCAAAGTTGAGTGCATGCAATAGTTAATTACAAATATGCATAAAAAGATCCTTAAATTGAGCAATGGATAATGAATTGAAATCAGAGTCGAATTGATCATAAAAATATGAGTAGTCATCAATTCAGGGCAAAGACATGTAGAGCATAACATTAAAAATTCACCATATTTAAAATGGTTCCAGATGAGAAAATTAAACATGCCATGAAGTAGATGATGAAACAAAGATCAAAAGGACACTAAAATGATTCAATTGGATCTACGATGCTCAAGTTATGAATAAAACAATGCAAGGGCATAAATGTAAATAAAATACGGGAAACAAAAGATAATTAATCACAATAGGTCCTTGGAGGGACCTATTTACAATTTTGCAAACTTCTTGGGCCATATTATAATTTCTCTACTACATGCGGAGGCCTTTTTGTAATTTCCAGAAGCATGCAATGGCCTCGACATAAAATACCCAGACACGCACGCGAGGCACGTGCCTGGGGACCAAAATGGAATTATCAAAACTCTCAGGGTCTTATCTACAAATTGCCCAGGCCCTCACGTGCTAGGCACGTGAGGATCCAGGATCGGGAGTCATCGTAGCTTCGAGGCTGACATGGCCTCTAGTGGTGGCTTGGCCATTGGCTCGGCCTGACCGAACCTATAGGTGCGACATGAAGCTCGGTCCTAGCCATGTGGCATGGAGCGATCACTCAGTGTAAGGATCGAAGGAACTGAACCATCTGGTGTGGCGTAAGGCTTGGTCTGCCACGCATCATCATCTGATCCATCCGATCCAGATGATTAGAGGGTATCTGCTCTCCTTCCTCCGCCGTGGCCCACCGGAAGAGGTTGTGCTCCGGCAGGCTCTTCATTTCTCCACCGTACTCCACAACTACTGATGAAGCTCCAGAGATCTTCCTGGAGGCCATGCAATGAAGATTGATCAAAGGCGATGATGCAGGAGTGGTTGGAACCTGCTGGCGATGAAGGATCATCGGGGGGGGGGGGGGGAGCTCAGATTGGAGCGCTGATGTAGACTCCGCCCATTGCAAACCAGCAAGGGTTAGAATAGTAGCTGAGGCGTACGCGTGTTGTGTGAGTGAAGTGAATGGAGTGAAGGTTCATCGAGGAGGAGGGAGCGAAGGACCTAGGCTCCCTCTTTGGTGAAGTGGAGGAGGAGATGGGTCAGAGCGAGGGTGGCCCTAGAGAAGGGAAGATCGTGAGCGTTGGCGTCGGCGTAGATGACAGTGAAGGATATTGAGAATCCTCAAGCGCATCACAGAAGCGTGTTGATCGCATCGTATGCGATCGGGGCGACTAGTCGCAAGATGCAGCGGAATTTAAAATTTTTAAATCAAGTGATGAAACACATGATCACGAGAACATTTCTCAGATCGTTTCATCAACCACAAAGTATAAGGAATACCTCTTGGAGCGTGGTTGTAATCGTGAGATCCCAAACAAGAGATCCTCCTGTCTTAAGTCTGATCCACGAAGAATGCACTTGCGGGCGCGATGATGACACGTGAACCTCCCGCAATCCTTGATGAAGAACCAAGCAATGAATCCCCTGATTTTGTCAAACAAAATCCATCGTCTTCCTTTAGAGCAAGCCGCCCGAAAGAAGAAGGAGATCCTCAAGTCGTCGAAGGCAAAGGCGAGAGACTCTCCTTCTCAATGCACAAAGTGGACGGCCACCTTGAATAGAGAGAGGGCGAGAATGAGAGAGAGAAAGAGAGTAGTAGGCTTCTACAACTATTAATAATCTACCATGAAAGGCTAGCTAAGCCCTCCTTTTATATTAGTTTAGGATCTAATGGATCTCAATCCATGGGACATCTAGATCCAACGGCCATGGTGATCTATGTATTATCAATGGCCAAGATTTTTGTTGGCTAAAAACCAACAACATTAATTTATATTTAAATTAAATATATGTTGCAACATTATCAACACAATTTAATTTAACATAAATTAATTATCAAGGATAATAATATAATAAAGGGGAGATAACCAATTTCCTCCTAAAATTGAGGGGGCGTCACCTTTGACTATGTCATTGGTGACGCCACCTCATTTGGAGGTTATTTATCTCCCTTTTATTTTATATTATTATTTCTCAATGTATTATTAAAATTATCCACCAAATTAAATCCAAATTAATTTGTGAATATTTCAATCATGCCATTGATAAATATGTGAATCATATTCACAACCCAAACTAATTTGTAAATTGCATTTCCAATTAATTAATTAATGTGAATCCAATCCACGTTAATAATTAAAAAAATGCTATTTATGAAAATTCTCTCTCTTCAATATATGTATATTATAAATCATATTTATAATACACAAATATCATGGATAGTATTATCCATATTCTCCAATCCTTGATAATTAAATCCCATTTAATTATCTTGGATAATTATTCTCATAATATGAATTCATTCATATTATGCTTGATAATTAAATCTCATTTAATCATCAAATACTTTTTGCTTGGATATATAATTCATCAAATGAATTATTCTTGAACCTTTTCAAGAATAATCTGCTTTCTCCGCAGATACTTGGAGATAAGGACATGGTGATTGTATTGTTCCACGTATAGAGACTTGGATGTTGAGATCTCATCTCAAATCCAGATCTTACGGACCTCCCACAGATGCTTGTTTAAATTAAGACCGCAAATCTAATCTTCTCATTGCATATGAATCTCATTCAGACCAATGTCCAACATTTGGGACCAAGATCAGATTGCTTCTCTACTGAGAGGAGTCACTAAATTTCCAGACCTGTTTCATCACTCCCTCGGAATGGAAGCGTCATGGTTATACAATCGTTTATGATCACATCACCCTCAGGTATTCCTAATACCTGTACATCCTGCATACTGGAAGACCCATGATCATCTGAAGATTAAGATTAATTTTATACTGTCTTCTTCAGGGTTTGATCACTAAGTTTCTCAATCTTGGTCATTGGGAGATAGTATCGGTAATATGCTTTCCCAAAGAATATATCATACCTTCAAATTCATGTCATGCTTCCAAAGCATGGCGACCATGCATGGAATTTAATCGGTCCCAATACCTCATGAGTGAGATCATGTCTTCTGGTTCATAAGTGAACCTGTATGATCCCTTTGAGAGATCGTATTGCTCATATGCCCTTACATGCACACCAGCTCGTTGGTGTATAGACCTTGGTTAGGCCATCAACCTATCGGTCTGTGATAAGGCTAAAAATCGGTTCTTGAACCTATCAAATAATTACGGTTTTCGGTCGGAAAACCGTTCACTAATTATTTTACCAGGCAAGTGTTCCTGGGTCGAACTCAAGGAGGCAGAATAAATTCCTAGATTTTTATCTTCGTAATTTTATTTTTTAATTCTTCTTTTAAGTGATCAAGTCAAAACCTCTTTTTATTGATTTTCATTTTTATGATTTTTATTTGATTTTATTATTTTCAAAATTTTTTTTAATTTTAAAAAAGGGGAATTTTTCAAAAGATTTATTTATTATATAATAGGTGGATATTATATAGGTGATATGATATAGTATGGTTAATCTGGGTTCGAGCCGCGAGCTCGAACAACACACGAAAACAAAACAAAACGAAGTGTGATTTGACAAAATCAAACACGTCGAAAACACGTCAAAAATCCATGAAAACTTTATACTAAGTAGTTGGGGTAGTTGTGTAACTACCCTCAAGAAACCGTCGAAAACCGAGGTCACAAGAAGAAGAAACAACCCCTACAACCCAGGTGCATAAGCGCAAGAGAAACTAATTAAAATGTTTGCAAATGGGTCCTCAAGGACTGTTCTGAAGAAAAAGTAAACTTATTTTACGTTTAGGTCCCTACGGAGGGACCTGAATGCAAATATGGAAAACTGTGGGGGCGGAAATGAATTCTGGAAGCTGGTTGGGTTTAGTATGATATTTTTCCACCAGTTCATGTTTGAATGGCTGAGATTAGAAGTCCAGTGCGCGGATCGGATGCTCACAGGTGCGCCACGTGTCGCGTACCTGTGCGTCCCCTGTTCTTGGGCAGTTGCAGCTGCTGGTGAAGTCGGCTTCTTCTCCGAGTTACTCCGGCCGACCGATGAAGGATTGGGCGCTCCGGCGGGGCCAGAGGGGTGGCTCCTCCACCCCTCGAGCTCGCCCGCGGTAGAATTCCGGCGGTGGTTGCTCGGAGCGGCAGTGAAGTGACGAGGAAGATGGCTGTCTCAGCTTCCCGGAGGTGGATCAGTCATAGCGACCCATCTTTGAGGTGGCTTTTGATGAAGATGGTTAGCTTCCAGGCCTCGAGAATGGCTCGCGATGATTTGAACCTGCAAATATCAAGATAGGATGCTCGATTCGCCAAGGAATCGGCCGATGGATGACAAGTTGCAAGCTCAAAGTTGATGAAAAATTTTAGTTTCCAACAAAACAACCAGAGGCGTGAAAATGGCGATGGAATGATGATCGTTTTGAAAATCGAAACGGGAACGAATCGAGAGGGGTTTATGAATGGTGATTAAGCTAAAGGATTAATCTCCCTAAAGAGGCGATTAGCCACGCTAATCGTGGATCGAATATCGAAACAAAACTCGCACAAAATGGATGAAGAGGCCTGTGGAAAGGTCAAGTATATTACCTGGACTGATGCTCGACGACGACCAAAGATCGGAGCTCCGACGCGCGCTGGGCGGCGATGCAAGGCCACGGAAGCCTTGGAACGATCCTCTGACGTGCCCTCCTCCTCGCGAGCTCCTCCACGGTGCTGTCACCGCCTTCGTTTAGCCGGAACAAGACTTGGAAGTAGAGGGGTCGAACAACCTGGAGCTGGGGCTCTGGTTAGTTGGAAGGTTAGTTAAAAATGGCGACCTTGGGGGCTTTAAATAGGAGGGTTAGCTTGGGCTCCAAGGTCAGATCGACGGTCGGCGATGGAGGTGGTTGTTAGGAGAAGGGATTCGACGATGGAGATCGATCAGATGGCTCTAGAATGGCGCGGGAAAAATAAGGGAAGTCGGCAGCTCAGAACAGATCCGACGGAACTTCTTCTTGAAGAAGAAGGTCCCAGGTGCTGACAAGTGTCAGCACCTGGTTTGTCCAGAGGCTGAAATTGATTGTAAAATATATAATAATTAGTAAATAATGTTATTTTAATTAGGTATAAATACAAGAAAGTTAAATAAATTAATTTTCTAAATTATGGTATAAATACTTTTAATAAATAATAAATATTATTTAAAATATAAATATTATATTAATAAATATGTATTTGTAAATAGGTTTTAGATTTTTAAGTTAATAAATAAATAAGTAAAAATTAATTTTATATTTTCTTAATTATTAGGGTATTAAATAAGATTTATACGAATTTTTATAGATTCATATAAATTAATTTACATGTTTTAATAAATATAGTTAGTATCTAAGTAGGTCATTTATACCTATATTTTAGGTTTTTGATTTTATTAAAATAATAAAATAGTCTCCAAAAATTATGAAATAAATTATAGTGAAACTACAAGATCATGAAATATCTTAAAATTATAAAATTAAGAAAAATGATAAATAATGTGTGTTACATAAAATAAATAGCCCAGAAACCCCTTTGTCTTTTGGTCCCAAAAACCGACTTTTTGCAAACGGACTCCGAATTCGATGAAACCACCTTTATTAATTAGAGAATATTATTTAATGAACTTTAAAGGTGAGTAGAGTGAAATTGGAGTTCGTATGAGGAAGTTATGATGTTTGGAAGTTGAGATTTTGACAATTTGCAGGCTGTGTTCTTGGCATATATACAAGGTAATATTTTTAACTTATTTTTATATTTTATATATATTTTTAGGAATAATTAGGAGAAGAGTTTAGTGAAAAATATGTTCATATGAAATAATTAAAATTCTTTGAAGTTTTGTATTTATTTTATAAATAATGAAGAGTGTATTTGTGTGTGTTAAATTATTTTTTATGTTTTCTTTCCTTATCTCCCCTACTTTTTGGTTTGTCGACCAATCCATGCTGACTTGGTCTCGGGGGTTAGGTTATAAATATATTTTACAGCTATATTTATATTTAAGTCATATTGTATATATATACATATATTCAATCTGCCTTTTTCTTTATTTCTTGGTTCTTTATTTATTTACATGATTTTAGTGGTTAAAAGTGAATATTTACTCATAAATGGTGTTTTGTTAAAAGATGAGAATTAATGGATATTTACATGTATTTGTTAAGGGTTTTAAGACAAAATGCGACAGAAAAGTTAATGAATCATGGATTCATCAGTCTGCCAAATGTACATACTCAGACATATAGCAATACATCTGGTCTCTGGTTAGAGGATGCGTGCCTATGTTGTGACAGCATTCAACATAAGACTTAGGTTATCCTCGATCTCGTTAAGTCAACCCATTGACCTAACTAATCTGACACCTCTGAATCACTATTCCCATGCAGAGGACCTGCATCAAGAGGTCGGTCAGATATCAGCCTATGTGAGAAAGGATTGCCATCTCCTACTCAGGCTGGAGATCATCTCTTAATAATCATTTGACGGTGCTTGATGAGTCCTCTATCTAACTCCTTAGATATTCATCCAAACACCAGCCTCTATGATTTATTTAATGAATTTACAGCTATAATGATCATCAAGATGACCATGGTACATAACCCTAATTGTACAGAGGGACCTTATAGTGCATTCATTCATTTAATTTCAGAAATGGATTGAAACATCAATAAATTTTATTGATAAACATATATATTACAATAACACTTATTGTGGTTCGCCCAGGGCTCACATGTCTAACAATCTCCCACTAGCCCTTAGAACCATTCAGGTATAATCCGTAAACCCATACTCATTACATGCTGGCCAAAAAAACTTCTGTGTCAGAGGTTTGTAAGAGGATCAACAATGTTTTCGGCAGAGGCCACCTTGGTGATGATGATATCACCATGCTTTTGAATCTCCCGAATGATGTGGTATTTCCTTTCCACGTGCTTTCTCTTTTGATGGCATCTGTGTTCCTTTGCATGGGCAATGGCTACCGTGTTATCGCAGAGTAACGGGATGGGAGTATCGTAGGAAACTACGCCAAGCTCCAAGATCAACTTGCGTAACCACACCGCCTCCTCTGCAGCATCCGATGCGGCAATGTACTCGGCTTCTGTTGTTGAATCTTCCATAGTGTCCTGCTTCTTGCTTCTCCAGCTCACAGCACCACCGTTCAACAGGAATACAAACCCTGATGTCGACTTTCGATCATCAATATCCGACTGGAAGTCTGAATATGTATATCCCAAGACTTGGAGATCACATCCCCATAGACCAAGATGTAATCTTGCGTCCGTCTCAGATATTTGAATTGTTCTTTACTGCATTCTAGTGTTTCTCTCCATAGCAAGATTGGTAACGACTTACCACTCCCACTGCATGGCAGATGTCTGGCCTAGTACACATCATGGCATACATCAAGCTTCCTACAGTTGATGCGTAAGGGCATCCAGCCATGGCTTTCCTTTCCTCAACACTTTGAGGAGCCATCCCTTTGGACAGATGGATACCATGTCCTAAGGGGAGGAATCCTTTCTTTTAACTATCCATATGGAATCGTTCAAGAATTTTCTTGATGTATCCATGCTGTGATAATCCCAGTATTATCTTTTCTCGGTTTCTGAACAATTTCAGGCCTAAGATGTAAGAGGCTTCTCCAAGATCTTTCATCTCGAAGGTATGGGATAGCCTAATCTTTACACTGGTCATCATTCCTGTATCATTCCCAATGATAAGGATATCATCTACGTAAAGCACATGAACACAATGACGCTCCCACTAAGCTTCTTGTACACACAAGGTTCATCAGGATTTTGCACAAAATCATAACTCTTTATGGTTTCGTCAAATCTGATATTCCAGTTACGAGAAGATTGTTTTGAGCCATAGATGGATTTCTTCAGCTTGCATACTTTACCATCCTCAACTATGAAGCCCTGGGGCTACTCCATATAGATATCCTCCTCGAGGTATCCATTGAGGAAAGCTGTCTTGACGTCCATCTGCCCAGATGTCGTAGTCAAGAGATGCAACTATAACTAGCAGTGTCCTGATGGACTTAAGCATGGCCACATGAGAGAATGTCTCATTGTAGTCGATGCCTTCTCTCTGTGTGTAGCCCTTGGCTACGAGCCGTGCCTTGAAAGTCTCTACTTTCCCATCAGGTCCCCTCTTTCTCTTGAATATCCATTTACACCCAATAGGTTTTACCCCTTTAGGTGGATACTCTAGGGTCCATACACCATTCTTATGCATGGAGTCAATTTCTGACTTCATTGATAGCATCCATCTATCCATGTCATGATCTGCGAGTGCTTCATCAAATGAAGAAGGATCATGGTCAGTTTCACCTGACACATGGAATCCCATACCTTTCAGGTGGTGCAAGCACCCTCGAACTCCCTTCGAAGAGGTATGGGTGTTTCGTCTTTATTTATCTCTTCAGTTGATGGTTCATGAATCTCAGAATCCTCAAGGGATTCAACGAGTTCCTCTACTTCATTTCTGTCTTGACCTTTAGGGAAATCATCCTCTAGAAATTTCACATCCCTAGAGACAAAAACCTTTTGGGTCTCGGGTCATAATGCTGGTATCCAATACCATCTTTAACGTACCCAATGAAGTAGCACTCACGAGTACGAGATTCTAGCTTACTTGAATCACGTTTTTTTTGCATAGACCAAGCATCCCCAAACCCTCAAGTGTTTAACACTAGGTTGGTACCATACCAGAGCTCGTGAGGAGTCTTTGGTATAGACTTGCTAGGAATCTTGTTCAGGATATAAATTGCAGTATCTAATGCATATCCCCAGAAACTAACAGGTAAATGTGCTTTGCTCATCATTGAACGGACCATGCCCATGATGGTCCTGTTGCGTTTTTCAGCAGCACCATTAAGTTGGGGAGTTCCAGGGGGAGTGAGATTGGAGACAATTCCATTCTCTTTAAGATATTCTTTGAATTCATCTGAGAGGTACTCACCACCTCGATCAGATCGAATCCGTTTGATCTTCCTATCGGTTTGGTTCTCAACCAAAGCCTTAAACTCTTTGAACTTTTCAAAGGTTTCAGATTTATGATGTAGTAGGAAGATAAATCCGTATCACGAATGGTCATCAATAAACGTCAAATTATATCGATATCCATTTCTAGTCGCGATACTGAAGGGACCACATACATCAGTATGTATTAGGTCAAGAATACCTTCGCATCTCGTAACCTTGTTACGGAAAGGCACTCTGTTCATTTTACCTCGAATGCAATGTTTACATGTAGGTAAAGATTGAACATGTAGAAAATCTAAAGGTCCATCCTTTATCAATCTATTGATCCTATTAACAGATAAATGACCAAGCCTTTGATGCCAAATCATATTCGAATGATTTCCATTCTCCCTGGATTTTTTAGGATTTCTATTATCAGTGGTAGTGACATTTATGACACATTCATCAATGCACAATTCATAAAGTCCACCAGAAGTCAGAACACCTCCCGCAACAAATTTATAATATTGATTAATGACTACTTATTACAGAACAGGAAGGAGTATCCATGTCTAACAAGCTTAGATACAGATATCAAATTCCTCCTAACTTCAGGTACATAAAGACACTCTTTAAGTACTAGGACTCGACCACCAGATAACGATAGTCTGCACGTCCCTATGACGACTGCTGCAACACTTGCATCAGATCCCATCTGGACGACTATCTCCCCTTGCTCCAGATTCCTAGTTTCCTGAAATAAATGCAACGAATTGCATACATGAAGTGAAGCACCAAAATCTATAACCCAACTTCCTTCTCGTCCAACGAGAAAGCTAGTTCAATGATGAAAGTAGATTTCATACCTGTTGGGGCTTTACCTTTATCAGTAGACTTCAGGTAATCTGGGCAGTTACGCCACCAGTGCCCCGACTTCTTGCAGTGGTGACAGACATCAGAGTTTTTCGATGTCATCAGTGTGGAAGCACTAGAAGACGAACCAACTCTTGATTCTTCTTCTTTCTCTTCTGGGCCGGGCCCTTCTGAGAACCTTGCTTCCGCCCGCTCTTTCCTCTCACTTGCGCAACCCATTGCACTAGCAGAGGGGCCGTCCTTCCTCATGACGTCTTCTGCAGACTTCAATGTAGCTAACAACCCAATGTTAGTGAAATCAGCTTTGCTCATGTGATAAGACACGATAAAGTTGTTGAAAGACTTAGGGAGCGACAAGAGAATAAAATCAGCCTGCATGTCAGAATCCAAGTAGGCTCCCAGAGTTTCCAATTCAGAGAGGTACCCAAACACTTTGAGTACGTGTTCTCTGACAGAGGTCCCTTCTGCATCTTGCAGTGAATAAGCTCTTTCGTCACGTTGTAACGCTGTGTGCGGTTTATGTCACCGAACATTTCCCTTCAGATTCAGCATAATCTCTTTGCAAAGGTTCATTTCCACATGTTCTTCTGAAGCACATTGGACAATGACCCAAGGATGTAACACCTTGCCACATTATGATCTTCATCATATTTCTCATTATATGATTTATCTTCTGCAGTCTTAGGGTTTGCTATCTTGTCCTTGGTCAGCACATACGAGATGCGCTCCGCAGATAGGACAAGATCTAAATTTAGGATCCAATCCGAATAATTTGGTCCCGGTCAACTGGTTGACCTCCAGGAGCCTGCTAAGTGGGTTCATGGACTTCATTTTCTGAAATTAAGAATGCACTATATTAGAAGATAAATATATATATATATATATATTCACTTTAAGATATTTTACTAAGGTACTTTAAATCAAATTTGTCTTGCTATGTCAATTTTGAAAGATTATTCCCTTATTGTCTTTCAAAATAAGAGATATACTTACCACTATATCTCAAGCAAGATCTAGGATCTCCTTTCCTATCTTTGTCACATCCAAATAATATGAGAACTTGCGACTCTGATAAAAAGAAGTGGGAACTCATTCCTCCTTGCAAATCCAACTTGCATTTCCCAATTCGGTCTTTAACACCCGGGCCCACCACCCCTAAGATGATGTTGACCTGTTGTTAATTGAACCAACCGTCAACAGGCTTAATACTCGCTATATGCAATCCCAATATCACCCCAATAATATGAGGACTCGATATTGGGGTCACTACGTATACGGCCCTTACTCTTTCGAGAAGCAAAGAACCCGATCCAAACAATTCATATATAGGATCTGTCACTTCGGACATGCGTCTCCTATATACAATATCTGGCGACGGAATCCTTTGCCTTGACGGGAGACCATGGATGTCACTTATGTGATCCTCCACCTCATATTCAAATTGAAATAATTAATTATCGTGAATCATATTCACATAATTAACTCTTCCAAGGGAAATACACATCTATTCATAACAGAGTGTTTATTGGATATAATTACTTTAATCGTATTAAATTAATCATCAATCCAATCATCAATCAACAAACTTGATTATTACTTGAATAGTAGGTATAATCTCAAAGTACATATTATTCGAATTTTAATAATTAGAAAAATACACTTTGACTTTCTTCCAGCATTATCGAGTCCCA